>SNQJ01S0037292.1:0-18411 GCA_010110895.2 Picea sitchensis
GGAAGTAGAATCTAACATATTGGTTGTTGACCGACTCAGGAATAAGGCTGATAGAGACATATCCAGGAAGAGACCTGAAGCCTCCCCATCCAATTCCTCTCCCCTTCCCCTTCAGACAGACGAGGTAACTAAAGTGCTAAAGTTGCTTTTGGCTAGAATAGAAAGGTGGGAGTTGGAAGGCAAGCCCATGTACAGAAATCCCCAAAATACCAATAACAGAGGCTTCAGGAGGCCTAGCAATAATGTGCCACAGACTTTGCCAAGGGAACAAAGGAGCAAAGACATAGATGATCAGAGGATTCAAACCCCTTTCCAAAATATCCTAGTTGCTCATGAGGAAGGAGAAGAGATAGATGAGCTCGACCCTGAAATTCACTGTATTGAAGACACTTCCCCTTTTCCCCATTTGACTCAATCTGCATATGAAGGATATCTTATGAACATTCAAGTCAATGATTTGGGTAAAGAGGAAAAGGCCAACAACACTCCTAATAGATATCATCTCAGGTCAAAGAAGAAAGAAGAAAATTTGGATAGCCATGATTAGCCCCTCATAGCGGAAAAACCTGCTACAATCACTGCTAAAGAAAAGAAAACTCAGAATACTTCGCCAACAGCCAAAGAACCTGTCTCTGAGGTAAGGGAAGCTCCTAAGCCTTTTCCCTCCTTTAGTTTAGAGCATGAAATTCAAAAGATTAGAATTCCCGTACCCCTCTCAGAGCTAGTTAAAAATGAAGATTTCAAAAGGTCCCTCTCTAAGCTGCTACAATCTGAGTCCCCCCAGCCTTCTACAGACTCAGTAAATCTTCAAGATGAAAAGCCAAGAATCATCCTAGGTCCCATGGTAGAAGACAGAGATGATTCATCCCCTCACTTCCACACATCCCTAAACATAAATGATAAAGTGTTGCATAATTGCCTCATGGATTCAGGAGCTTCCCACAACCTTATGCCCAAAATAGTCATGGAAGAATTGGGACTGGAAGTGACAAAGGCTTATCACAATTTGTACTCTTTCAATTCAAGGAGGGTGCAATGCCTTGGAGTCATCAAAGACTTGGTGGTCTCTTTATTTCAACTTCCAATGAAGAGTGTGGTCATAGACATTGTAGTAGCTGATGTTCCCCCCAAGTTCGGCATGTTGTTGTCAAGATCTTGGATTAAAAAACTTGGAGGAACATTACAAATGGATCTCACATATGCCACCATTCCAATCTTTGGAGGGGAACATAGGAGGTTGTATAGATAATCTCAGCTGGCCTACATTGTCAGTGACGAAGAAGACCCCACTAATCACCCCATATTTTCACTTGACACTCATTTGGGGTCTAGTTTATTGCAGATCACTGAGACTCCTGAAGCCCCTTTTCAAATCAGAAAGAAACCCATATTTAATCACAAGATACCTCCTCCAACCACCTCTGTTTGGAAAATGTTCTTCGACGAAACTTCTTCTAGCGAAGACGCTGGCGCTGGAGTGGTTCTTGTGTCCCCTTGGTAGGAAACCATATCCCTGTCATACAAGCTAGAATTTGAAGCTACCAATAATGTGGCAGAATATGAAGCTCTTGTTCTAGGTATGAGGGTTGCAAAAGAAATGGGAATTAAGGAGGTAGTAGTGTTCGGAGATGTTGAGTTGATAATCCAGCAAGTCAGAAATGCTTATTGGGCTAAGCATCCTCGGCTCAGGAGTTACAAAAATGAAGTGTGGGACATGATTGATAATTTCTTCTCATCTTTCAACATTTCTTTTATTCGAAGAGAGGAAAATACTTTGGTTGATTCCTTAGCTATCTCAGCTAGTCTGTTCAAGATCCCTCTGCCGCCTATGATCAAATATGAGGTTGAGATAAGATATAGGCCATCTGTTCCAGAAAATATCAAGCATTTGAAGGTATTCGAAGACGATCTTGAAATTGAAAAATTTATTTTGTCCGTCGATGAATTCTCTGCATTGCACATTGATCAAGATCTTGATCTCGAAAGTCACCCTCACCCTGAGGTATTTTTAAATAAAATTGCTAATCACCATATTATTCATCTGCCTAGCAATCACATTCCGAAGGGACTGGTCCCTTTAGAAAGACTGTTCGATGGAAATGATGTGGCAGTAAAGGGTAGGGTTTCAAATGGAGATGTTGATACAGCGGAGTGCAATATCGGCACATAGGAGGAGCCTAAGTTTGTCAAGTTGTCAAGCGGTTTGACCAAAGAGCAGAGGGTCGAATATACCGAGTTATTAAGGGAATTTGATGATGTGTTTGCATGGATCTATGAAGACCTCAAGACATATGACACAGCTGTCATTGGACACAAGATCCCATTGAAGGAAGAGGCTAAGCCATTTAGGCAGAAGCTAAGACAGATAAATCCCATGTTGTTGCCTGTCATGGAGAGAGAAGTGAAGAAGTTGTTAGATGCCCAAATCATTGTCCCTCTGAGATATTCTGAGTGGATAGCCAATTTGGTCCTGGTGAGGAAGAAAAGTGGAGAAATTAGGCTCTGTGTTGATTTCAGAAACCTGAACAGGAGCTCAAAGAAAGACAACTATCCCTTGCCCAACATGGAACACATATTGCAGAGGGTAACTGGTGCATCTAGGATATCCATGATTGATGGTTTTTCTGGCTATAATCAGATATCAGTCATGTCTAAGGACAGAGAAAAAACAACTTTCACCACTCCTTGAGGCACATTCATGTATGCCAAAATGCCTTTTGGATTAATGAATGCAGGAACAACATTCCAGCGAGCCATGGACATAGCCTTCATCGAAGAGAAAGATCAGTTTGTGGTGATCTATCTGGATAACATCACAGTCTTCTCCAGGTCTAATAAAGAGCACCGTTGTCACTTGAGGAAAGTTTTTTTGAAATGCTGGAGGTTTGGTCTATCCTTAAACTCCAAGAAATCTTTGTTTTCTATGAAGGAGGGGAAGTTGTTAGGCCATATAGTATCAGTAGAGGGAGTGAGAATTGATCCTAGTAGGGTAGAGGCAATTCAGACCCTGTGGATTCCCAGGTTTAGAAAGGAAGTATAATCTTTTTTAGGGAATATTAACTTTCTGAGGAGGTTCGTCTCAAATTTTGCTGAGGTGGTGAAACACATCATAGCCATGCTCAGAAAGGGAAATGAAGTAAAATGGACTGTTGAACCCAGGGAATCTTTTGTCCAAATAAAAAAGGTATTGATTGAGGCACCTATGTTTATCAGTCCTGATTATTATAAGGATTTTCTAATTTTTTCTTTTGTTTCTTTTGACACAGTGGCAGTGGTCTTATTGCAGAAAAATGAGGAAGGATGAGAGCAACCCATTTCCTTCTTCAGTAAGGCATTAAGAGATGCAGAAATCAGGTATGAGATCATGGAGAAGCAGGCCTATGCCTTGGTGAAAGCTCTCAAAGCTTTCAGAGTCTATGTCTTGCACTCAAGAGTGACGGCATACGTTCCTTCAACCTCTATGAAGGACATCCTTATACAACCTGACATAGATGGGAGAAGAGGTAAATGGATTGCCAAGATCCTAGAGTTTGACCTGGAGATAAAGCCCACCAAGTTGGTAAAAGGGCAGGGTTTAGCCAAGATGCTGGTTGAATCCAATTGCAAGGCCTTGGGGGTTAGCTTCATCAACGCTTGCTCAGGAAATCAGCAAGTTGAGTCGCCCAGCAAAATCTCTCAGGGTGGCTTATCACTAGCAGAATGCACCTGGTATAGAGACATTTTGTACTTTCTACAAGAGTTGAAGCCTCCTGATGGAATGGGAAAAATCAAGGCAAGAGATTTAAAGCTCATGGCAGTCAGATATTGCCTTATTGACCAAGTCTTGCACTGGAGAGATCCTCTAGGGGTGTTTCTTAGGTGTCTGAATCCATAGGAAGCCCAGAAAGTTATGTTTGATTTCCACAACGGCCTTTGTGGAGGGCATCATTTCTGGAAGACCACAGCCCACAAAATTCTCAAGGATGGGTACTACTGGCCCACCTTATTCACTGATGTCTATAGAGAAGTCAGAGCTTGCATCAAATGCCAAAGGTTCTCAGGAAAGCAGCAGCTCAAATCTCTTCCACTAAAGCCTGCAGTAGCTTCAGCACCCTTTCAACAGTGGGGGTTGGACTTCATTGGGGAAATTCATCCTCCTTCAAGTGACCAACATAGATGGATCCTGACTACAATAGACTATTTCACCAAGTGGATAGAAGTTGCCCCCACCAGGAGTGCTTCGCACAAGGTAATTATCAGCTTCTTGGAGGATATCATAGCCAGATTTGGCTGTCCCAGTAGAATTGTCACTGATAATGTTGCTTCTTTCAAGTCTGAGCCTCTGGTTAAGTTCTATGATCAATTCAAGATTTCACTAATTCACTCCACCCCCTATTATCCTCAAGGAAATGGACTGGCAGAATCTTCCAATAAAAGTCTAATCAAACTCATTAAAAGATTATTGGAAGACAATAAGAGGGCCTGGGATTCCAAGCTCAAATTCGCTCTATGGGCCGATCGAGTGACAACAAAGAAGTCCCTGGGCACCTCACCTTTTCAACTTGTTTATGGGATGGAGGTTGTGTTTCCCACTCAGCTCGCTTTACCTGTAGCTAAATTCTTTAAAGATCATGAAGGAGACCCAGACCATATGGTCAAAAGAATTCATCAAGTGGTGGAAGTGAAATAGATCAGGGAACAGGTGATGGACATAGCTCACAGTCATCAGCAGAAGATCAAGAAGGCCTTTGACAGAAAGGTCAGGAAAGAGGAATTCGAGCTGGGAGATTTGGTGCTTAAGTGGGATGCACCCAGGCAGGATAGGGGCAAACACAACAAGTTTGATGCCCTCTGGATCGGGCCCTTCAAAATCTCTGAAGTAGTCTTAAATAACATGTACAGGAAGCAAGATTTGGAGGGTGAAGAAGTCTTTAGCGGCCCAGTAATTGGGCATTTCCTGAAGAAATGTTTTGTTTGAGCCCTAGACGGCTCCTCTGTTTTTGTAAATATTGTCTTTATTTCTTTTATGTTTATTTTCGGCTTAATAAATGACTCCATAGCCCAACAGAAGGCAACTGGAACTGCAGAAGGAGTTCTTAGAGCATCGCAGGGACGACTCTATCCCCCATGGAGCCTAATGTTAGCACCAATTCTTGCAAGTCATGAGCGTCGAGCGCAACACATTGAAGAAGTCCATTTCGGGCTTAAAATCAAGCGAGCATGCATTTTGTTTTCAACGGCGAGGATCCACAGATGGAGCAGATCAATGGTCATCGGGCAAATTTGAGTCGCAGAGTTGCACGAGGTCTAGCACATGAGCTCATCTCTTATGGCCTAAGTCACGAAATTGAGCCATTTCGGCTACTGGGACTTCAAAGGACATGGGGTCTCTCTCTTCCACTGCATTTTGAAACCCCGAAACGCGAAATGTGAAAAGCGCCCGGGAGCCATTTCGGCATTTTTCTACCGGGACTTCAAAGGACACGGGATCTCTCTCTTCCACTGCATTTCGAAACCCCGAAACACGAAATGCGAAAAGCGCTCGGGAGCCATTTCAGCTACCGGGATTTCAAAGGACACGGGATCTCTCTCTTCCACTGCATTTCGAAACCCCGAAACGCGAAATGCGAAAAGCACCCGAGAGCCATTTCGGCTACCGGGATTTCAAAGGACATGGGGTCTCTCTCTTCCACTACATTTCGAAACCTTGAAACGCGAAATGCGAAAAGCGCCCGGGAGCCATTTCGACTATCGGGACTTCAAAGGACACGGGGTCTCTCTCTTCCACTATATTTCGAAACCCCAAAACGCGAAATGCAAAAAGTGCCTGGGAGCCATTTCGGCATTTCAGCTACCAGGACTTCAAAGGACACAAGGTCTCTCTCTTCCACTGCATTTCGAAACCCTGAAATGCGAAATGCCCGGGAGCCATTTCGGTTACTGGGACTTCAAAGAACAAAGGGTTTCTTTTTGTGTTTTCAGTCTCGGCCACCCTCCATGGAAGAAGCAGTTAATGAATATTGAGCAGGTGGTTGAGACCTCAGCTCAAATCATAAATGGAGGGCGTGGAAAAGGCCTAGAGCAATCAGCCTGTGGTACCCTTGTATGCAGGTCCCCGTGGTACCCTTGTATGTCGTACGAAGGAGTTATGTCCAGGTTTGACTAAGGAGCTTGCACATGCTAAATTGGACTTTAATGTCTCAGCTACCTTCCTGTTGTGAAGGTGGCAAATTTCCCTGAGTATATATACTTAGTTTTTGTATTTTTGTAAGGATGGATGGTAGAGCAGAGCTCCCGGCTGTAATGTTTTAATGAAGCACTGGTTTTCTTGGCTATGTATGTGTATATGAAATTTCCTTGTTTAATGTAAGGCAACTCTCTTTTTCACCTTGTTTTGATCTCAAACTGAAAGGGTTCATGATTGAATGATTCATATGAATCATCGTGACTGTGTTATGATAAAGGATTTATTATAGCTCTGTTACGTTCTTTTAGTGTTTCTGCTTTTGAATATAAGAAGTTCTTGTGTTCAAGTTTTCTTCTATAGGCTGTTGGAAGCTCGATGCCCACAACAACCCTTCACTTTTCCTCATAGAATTATTCCTCCTACTCACCCTTATTACAACTTACTACCTGAAATTGAACCAAGACCTTATCTACTTGTGCATGTCGGGCCCATTTTCCGAGTTAGAATGATATTGTTCTGAGTTTACTTCCATTCATCACCCTTTAGCAACAAATTGTGACATAAACTGATGGGCCTCAGGCTTACTCCTGCTGCAATCCAGGAGTGACTTCTGACATCAACACTGGGGACGTCTCCCCTGGGCCTCACCTCCCTAAAGAGAAAGAACCATCCCATTGGGGTGACATTGGGTGGGATTGGTTCCTGTTACGCCAGTTTGACCTTCAAACCTCAAGCCTTCTATCTTTGCTACAAACTACGCGATAACACACCCCACATCTTTGAAGTAACAACATTTCCCTGCCTGTCCTCTTCAAATCTACCTTTTGAGTAGCTGATCAGAGAACAGGCTTACTTCTGAAACACTGGTCTGAAAGTTCCGAAGGATCCTGCCATAAAATAGCACAAAATCTGTCCCTGAAACCTGTAATCTGTCTGAGATAGCTGCGTAAGTTAGGCTCCTCAGCACTACGAAATCATCATATATTCCTCCAATAGTAGCGTGGTGGGCCTAAGATGAGCATGGCCTAAGTTGAGAATGTAAGAAGGCTTCAAATCTGGAACTAATTCCACTATAGAATAGCACAAGGAAAGTCCAAAACAAGGCACTTCTAAGCATAAATAACTCCTCTACTAAGTGTGAATGTGCCCTCACTGCTGTTAGGAATGCATTAGAACAGACTGGAAGATGGCGACCCATGAATGTGCCTTTCTGTTGGTAATAACTCCTTGGAATTAATGCCCAGATGTTAACAAGTTGTCCTAGGCCACAAGAAGCAACCTTCTTACTATTGTTTTCAATCATGGACAGGTCTGCCAATGATATCTTCAGCATAGTGTTGAAATGTTAAAAAAGGGACCCCAGAAATACTCCAGAATAACCATGTTTCTTGAAAATCTAAAGGCATCAGCTGCAAATACTATTTTCAACCCATCAAGATGTCCTCACCAATAGATATTCTTCAAAAAGAAAATGCCAAAGACAACAGTCTTGTTTCCACCAAAGTGCATCTTCAGATCTCTAGAAGTGAAATAGAAAGGCTCTCTCTCCCATCATAAACAAGATGCCAATCTCTCTAGCTCACAACTCCTGGTACAGTGCTTCTGAAAATCCCTAAAATGTTCATGCATTTTGGGACATGCTCTATATGAGCTCCCTCAAAATTGAGTACCACAGTAGAGTAAAAGTCAATAAAATTTGTCGAGACCATTGAATCATTGCTTGTACTTCCTCCAAAGGAAGTTGAGTGCATTGATCATGTCATGATTGTAAATTTCTGAAAGTGGGTCAAACCAAAGATTTGTCTAGAGTTGAGTGATTGTGTGTGAAAGGAGAACACTGGTTGTCTGTTTTCTTTGTATAGGTATTGCAGAAAGATAACTACTAAGAGAACAATGAGAAGAAATAATAAAGACCTGAGCACTATTCGGAACAACAAGACTAGTGAAAAACTAGAATTCTCTGTGTGAATCCCCAAAGGAGATTGAGAAAGCTCTGCTAAGGGCATTGCAAAAGTTAAAGAAGATGGAAACTAAGATTAAGACCAAAGAGAAGAAAAAGAAGGACAGAAAAGCAATTGAAGTAACCCCAATGATGGAGGTGCCTACACGGATTAATAATCCTTGGAATTGTGATCGTTGATTCACATGTAGGAATGGAAAGAAATAGTGATACTGTCCAGTCAGAAATCCAAGCCCAATTAGTCAATGCTAATTTGTAGAATCTGAACATGTCCAGGAAAACAAACTTGATGTGATGGGGAAGGAAGACCAACAAGTTGTTAATGTTGAAGAGATGGATGGTGATTACAGTAGATTTGTACCCAGCAAATGGTGCAACACATGAATGAGATTCGGTGGAAGTAAACTGCCCTTCAGAGTTGGACATTGAAGAAAAGCTACGCTACCCAAAAGGGGGTAATACACTTGAGGAAGAGTGCAAAGTGGTAGCTAAGAAGCATGCAGGTGAATGCATGCATGAAGAATTTGAGGATGCAGCATGTTGCAACCCTGATAAAGATGCAGATGAAGAGAACATGAAAAAAAGACAAAAAAAAAGCAGAAAACAATGTGGATTGGTAAAATTCTGATAGGCCTGATGTCTATGCAGCTGAGAGAAGATATTGCAGTAGAATTGAAGTGTATAGAGGGACTGTTGCATCCGAAAGATGGACACTTTGAAGTGGAACTACCAAAGAGAACAATTGATGGAAAAGAACACCAGTACATGGAAGAATCAAGGAAAGTGTATTCGCTCAAAGATGGAGTTGACCATGTTGTAATGGAAGTGAGGTAGTTAATTGTACACAACTTTTACACCTAGAATTAGAGTTTCCAAGGAAAGATGATAGTGAAGAAATAACAGTAGAGAAAGAAGATGCAATTGCAGCAATAGAGGTAGATGATGAGAATTGTTATATTGAAGTGATGATGCAAAGAAAGGCATAGCAAGATAAGATGTCTATGGGAACTATGTGAATTGATGATATTGCTGATATATTTGCAATCGTTGACTTGCATGCAAATGATGCAGGTAAAAAGTTGTATGATGTTTGGACCAAACAAATAATGAGGTTGTCATACAAATGAAACTGTTGCACCAAGAAATGGTGCAAGAAGACATGGGAAGAGATGAGGCTGGAGATGATTGAGGACAAATCTGAGGATGGGAGGTTGTATGGTGATCAGTCTTTTGACAAATGGGATGAGGAAGATATCCTAGAACAGAGTTTCATCAGAGGAAATTGTGGAAATTCACAAGTGGAGACACTCAGATGGGATTGGCCTCAGAAGAGAAGGTGTAGAACATAAAAATTGGGATGTCGATAACCCCTTGAGAAGAAAATTTGCAGATGTTAAAGACAATTTGTAGCAAATTGTAGGAGAGTATGCCAAAAAAGGAGTGAAGATGACAGTTGGGGAGAACTTCACAAAAGAGTCATGGGGGTAAGATCTTCCCCTAATCTGGTTATCGGATTTTATGCAACAAGGAGAAATAGGATAAGCAAGAAGAATCCAGTATGGATAAGGCAAAAAAATACATTTCCCTAGAGTTTGGAGAAAAAAATAGAAATAAATGACAGAGTGCAATCCCCGTATGTTTTGTGCACTATCCAAAAAGTGCAATGACTGAGCTTAAATCATAAACAAGAACCTAAGTCACCTGACATGGGGGGACACGGAAATACGAGTATCCGACACGGACATGGCAACCCCTGGAAATAGGACATGTATATATACATGGAAGAATGAACAAAACAGATTCAAATAGTTAAAATGTTGGAATAAGGTATACTGCCCAATAAGGTTCCTATCATTGCTAAAACCTAGGAGGAGTTAGAACTGATTTTCCTCATTTTCCTAAACTACTTGAGCTTATCCTTTAAAGCATCAAATACATGAATTCGACCTTATCAACTTGCAATTACATTTACCAAGCCTTAATAAACTTGTTTTTTACCATTTATATTCACCAAATTACCATTTGACTATTTACATGGAGTAAAATATTTGCTACACAGAAGCGCAGCAAATCTGCCAGAAGCATAGCGAAAAATAGGGGTCAAAGACGAGCTGATATATATTTAACCCTAATACCTGTGTATAAACTGAAAGATTTTTTTGTATATGAAGATGTTTTGGAAATAAACCTCTTTTGGTTTTCCAAAATTCTACTCCAGTTCTTCATAATATTCTCTGCAAAAATATGACTAAAACAGGCCTTTGCGCATTCAGAAAAATAGGCTGTAAATACGTGCATGGATCTCTCACCCCATAACACCTGTGTAAAAAGTGAGATAGGTTATTGTAATTTATCATCTTATGAACAAAATCCTCCTCTATTTTACCAAGATTCATCTCTGATGGGCCACAATCTGCTCTGCAAACAGGTGACTAAAAAACAAAAAACTCTGATATTTTTGCACAATCAAAGTGCAGTCATGTGCCAAATTTGGTTTTTGGAGAGGCCTGTTGATCCTTGTTGTAGATGAATATATGCCTTGGAGTATGGAACATGCTGATGTATCTCTGATACACTTTATCAAATTAATACTCTCTGTCAAACTGATACTCTTTGCCTTGTGACTAGGCAAATTTTGCTAGAATAGACCAAAATTTGACTTTTGACTTTTGACTAACTTGCAAGATTAACAACTCTTGATTACTATGGAACATAGGACCCTAACAGAATCTACCACAAACAATTTTGGTAGATGGATATAGGTGACTCTGTCCTAAACCTATGTTGTATGCTCGCTTAAACAAGTTGTGGGACACTTTCATAAATTCTTCATCATGTATTAAGCTCAAATTGGGCAATCCAAGAGTATAATTAAAAACGAAAACTTAAAACAACTCTATGAACTAAAATAGCAAGGTGTATTACAACAAAAATCCTACTAGTTTATGCCAATGGGAAAACAAAATGTTGACTAATTAACCCGCAGGTTTGTAATGCTAATTCTAATTCTACCAAGATGTGGTTTGTCAATTTTTTTTTATATTGCAACATTTTTATCAACAAATTTGGAAATAAACTGCTTCAAATGAAAATTCAACATCATTGCAATAGCTGAAAAGATGAGCAATACACTTCAATTCACCCATTCAATGTATTTTCCTACTGTCATTCCTGTGGAGAATGAGGAAAATCCACTACAAACATTCTATATCATACACAAGCCAAAGACATGAATATTCAATCTTACATTGTGTTCTATGAGAATTCTTTTGGACTCAAAGCATGTTTTATCACCATGTATTCTCTTTAGTTCCTATAGCTCCATATTTAGACAACTCTAGCGGTACTAACTAGACTCAAGAAAAAATACATAAATCATACACTGGCCAAATCATGGCCATTTTAACTCCAAAATTTGAAGCATACAAAGAATATATCGTCACATTTATGTTGCAAAGTTTGGCATACCAAACTTTTCAAAACTTCATAAAAGGAATGTGGGGAATGTCCATCAGCCATTTGAGTCTCTCAATAAGATAAGCTACCCTTATAGTGAAATCCAACAACAAAATATCATCAAATAAAAAATAAAATAAAAAGTCCACACTGGCTTCCTGCTCTCAAATACAATGGGGTGTCCTCCCTGCATCAAAATTGCCCCGATACCCTCACCGGATGCGTCACACTCTAGTACAAATGGAAAAGTGAATTCTGGTAATGCCAACACTGGACAAGTGCCCATGACTTCCTTCATGTGATCAAAGGATTTTTGTGACTCATCGGTCCAGATGAAATCCCCATGCTTGGTAAGTTTCGTCAATGGTGTTCCAAGCTGAGAAAAACCCCAAAAAAATTGCCTGTAATAGCTGCACAGCCCAAAGAAACTCCTCAACTCCGTCACGCTCCTGGGCATTGGCCAATACAAAATGGCCCTGATCTTCTCCTGGTGTACCTGTACCCCCTGTGCACTGATGATGTGGCCCAAGTAAAGTAGCTTTGTCATACCGAACTCACACTTGGACTCTTTGGCGTATAGTAACTGCACCTCCATGATGCTCAATACCTCATCCAAGTGCCTCATATGCTCCTGCCGTGTCTTGTTGTAGACCAAGATGTCGTCGAAGAAAACCAAGACTAATTTCCTCAACTGATCCCTAAAGATGTGGTTCATGCAAGACTGAAATGTAGCCGGTGTGTTGGTTAGCCCAAATGGCATAACCAGGAACTCGAAATGTCCAAAGTGACACTGAAATGTCGTCTTCTCTATGTCTTGATCTCGGATGTTGATCTGATGATACCGAGAGTGTAGATCAATCTTCGAGAAGAAAACTGCACAATGCAGTTCATCCATCAACTCTTCAATGCGAGGGATAGGATATCGGTTCTTGATGGTTTTCTTTTTCAAGGCCTGGTAATCAATGCACATCCTCATGGTACCATCCTTCTTCAGAACTAAGACAACTGAAGAAGTGAATGGATTGCTGCTAGGTACGATGTGTCCCATCTCTAGCAATTCATTAATTGCTTTCTCTATCTCATCCTTGAACCTCCTAGGATGATGATAGGGTGGGATGATCATAGGTTTGGCCCCCTCCTCCAACTCAATGGTGTGCTCAAACTCCCTGTCAGGTGGTCTCCCTGGTGGAATCGACCCAAAAACCTGTTGATGACATCCCAACACATTCCTGATCTCTGTATGATATTGTTGTCGACCCTATGAATCCTTCCACGTAGTGATCAAGCACTATGCAACATATGCTACCTCCCCGTGTCTAAATATCCTCTCCATCCTCTTGGCCGAAACTATCCCGTTCACATGCCTCTCAGAACAACCCTCTTCCTGTCACTGTCTCTGAACCCCATCTCCAAGGTTTGGTAATTGGTGGTGATTTTTCCCAAGGTGATCATCCATTGGACTCCCAACACCACATCTATGCCAGATAGGTCAACCACATAAAATGTGTCTCTCACTGTGTAATTTCCTAACTTTATCTCCAAGTCCGGAACTTTGTCTAGACACTCCACTGTATGGCCATCTGCTACTACAACATCAAACCCCTCAAACTCCTCTATCTGAAGTGCATGTCTCGATACCAATGAAGCGTCAATGAAGTTGTGGGTGGCCCCACCATCTATCAGGGCGATTTCTTGTTGTCCCTGAATAGTCACTCTGATCCGGAGGGTATCATACCTAGGAACACCAGAAAGGGTCGCTATGACTCTTCCCGTTGTTGGTTTCCGTCTGTTATCCTGCTCAGGAGGTTGTGCAACTACCGGTGGATGGGCCCCTGCCAGTGTCGGTGGTCTATGGAGAGGATGCTCCTCTGCCTGTGTTGACTCCTCCTCTGAGCTAGTGGATCCACTGTCATGCTCCTCCACCTCACTGTCCACATAGTCTACTGCCACCTCAATATAATGAATCTCTCCTTTGTCGATGCACCTGTGGCCTGGGACCCAAGGGTCTCTGCAGTTGAAGCAAAGATTCTTCCTCATAATCTCTGGCCTAGTCTCATCATCCGACTTATCCTTGCCCTTCCATTCTCTCTGGAATGGATTCCTATCTCGGTCCTTGTGTGGTACAAAGGGTTTAGGCTTTGGCACTGAGTCTAACAAATCTCGAGTGCATAAGATGGAACTGCAATGTGTGAGGCCTATATGCCTTCACCCATCCTCTCAAGGGCTTTGTGTGTCCCTCTGTGAATAACACGATCATCATGGGCTTTGATATATTTGTCACTGCCACTGCTATCTGCTGAAATTCCGTGATGAATGCCTCTGTTGTGCCAGTTTGTCTCAACTGGGCTAGATCCCTGAAGTGGATCTCGGGATCCCTCCTATCAAACCTGTCCATGAGTCTCTCTATGAAATCCTTGTAGGAGGTGATGTTATTGTGTCCCAACATCACCAATCCCTGATGCCACCACTCATGTGCCTCACCCTCCAAGTGTAGGGTAGCGAAACTGATGGATTATGTCTCGGTCATCTGGTTGAGCTTGTAGTATGTGTCTAACTTTTGGCTTATGTCTCAGTCATCTAGTTGAGCTTATAGTATGTGTCTAGCTTTTGTACCCAAGCTCTAGCAGTGCATTTGGACGATTCGTCAAAAGAAGGTATGGTGAGTTTACCAACTTTCTGGATGAAATCAATGTTATGCCCCTGTTGCTACTGCTGTCCTCCTCTTTGTGGCTCTTTGGGGTGGTTCTTGAGTCTGAGTCCACAATACTCGACCAAGGTCATGTCCTAATGGAAGTCACAGCCCAATGCTACATACTCCCTCCTATACTCTATAATGTCCTCTTCCTGAGTGGGAGGCCTCTGTGCTATTGATTGTTGTGCTGTCGTTGGGGGTGCCCTCTTGAAACTCGAGAACAATGGCTTGGGAATCCTACTCGAAGAGGTGTATGTGTGAGTAGGAGACTGGGGTCTACTGCCTGCCCCTGAGTTCCCCTGTGTTTCATGTGGGGCTTATGTGCCCGAGGTGCCCACTATAGCCAATCTATCAGCCATCTATGCCAAGGAATGAGTCACGGCCTGTTGACTGACTACCAGATTGTCGAGTACCTACATGAAGGTTTCCTATGGGTCCATGGGGGTCTTACCACTGCCCTCTGGTCTCTCATATCTGTCTCCTAACATCCTCTCTACCTCATGCTCAACCTCATGCTCTGGCCTTCTCTCTGCTTCCCTTTGTGCCTCTTCCTCTTCCTTTGAGCTAGGAGGAAATGGGGGAAAATCGAGTCTAGGTCTTCCCTCCTTGCATCTGTTGTAAGTGACATATTCATCACCTACATGCTCATGGCCCCCTGGGTCCTCTATTGCACTCATCGTCTTTAGTCACAAGTTGGCAGGACTAAATCTCAGATACCACTGTAATGTTCTTGACTTGGCTAGTCTAGGAAAATATGTTAATGTGTGTGTAGGATTAATTGTTTACAGCATATAATGAGCATTCAAATAATAATGGCGACAAAAGACTACAAAGCTTATATTATGAAATCTTCGTGTAGTACAAATGTCGAATGCGACTGAATAAAAATGAATCACTCGGTTAGATCAATGACAAAAGGATCTTAGTTAGAATACAATAGCAACTAAAACAATAATACTCGATACCCGAAGAATTTTGTGGAATGCAATGGATGAGATGAAGAACTGCTTCGGATATGCCAGCTCATATGACAACTGTTGCAAGTATGTAAAGTTTTCCCTGGTGGCTATACCTCTCGAAAATGCCTGGAAACTGTCCCAAACAATGCACCCTTCTCTGGCTCACAGTCATGGTGACTGTCTGGACCTCAACTGGTGTATCTGGTCTCGGGATGGATCCCGCTGGGGAAATGCACCCCCTCTGCTCTGGCCAACTGCACCCTAGTGATTCCATCGTCAAAATCGGCTAATGTATGTCTCAAACTGATTGCCCAGCTCTACTGTGAAATGGGTCGAAAGGATTTCCCCGGATATGAATTGATGATCGCTTGGGAACCCCGAATGTGTCCTCTCCAAGTGTCGCACTCCCAATGTCTCGAAAGTGCGCTCCAGATGATTCCTCTGTCAGAATCTGACAATGAACCAAGAAAAAGATGTGCCTTGCCTTCCTCTCAATTGGGTCAGAGGGGAATCTTTGAACTCTCCCTTAAAGGGACAAGTTGATCCACTAAACCTCCTCAGAGGTTGGACCCTCACCCTAAATGAGTGCGCCCTTGTTGCTGCAACCTGTGAAACTATTGCTGAAGATTGATGGAGTATCTGTGTGACCTCCTCGGTGACTAGGGTGTGTCTCTCGACACCAATATCAGCCACTGGTGTATTCCTCCTGGAATCCACTGAGCTACCTCTCATGAGATGCACCTCTCTCCTCAATTACAAGTCAAAATCTACATAATGATGAATTAGGTCACTGAACCTTCTCTTATATCTGCCCAAAACCCTAATTCGTTGTTGACTTCTAATTTTAGCTCGTCTGTTCTATTTTTAGCTAAATTGGCTTAAAAGCGCTTTTAGCCACTTTTAGCTCAATGTCACTTTTCGAATATAACACCTTTGACTGGAGTGACCTCTAGTAACCATGTTTACCCCTTTCTAGCCCTGGCTATAGTCTAACGAGGTGATTTAGACCATTAATCCTCCTCTCTGAAGCTCCTATTTGGAAAGGGACATTACAATTATTCTTGGTGAAGTAAGTAAAATCTTCGATTCTTCATTTATTTTGAATGGTTATGGTAAATTTGCTTGTTCATTTCTAAGATTATGAAATTTCTAGTTTGAAACCCTACGAGAGAAGCACATGTTATTGTCCTTTTCCTTATAATTTCCCACCTACTTGATTTTTCTAGAAAACATCTCTTTTGAAGAATACACTAAAGCCCTACCTTTGTAGCACTCTAGTAGCATTGCTTCATTAGCTTCATATATTTTTTTTCAAGCTTGATCTAAGGAAGAAGGAAATCGCTAGGTTCTAGGGTTACCTACTTTCTAGCATTTTTCCCTTCTAGGGTTTTAGATATTGAGGCTTTAGGTATTTTCATTTGTATTTTCCTCTAAGAATTGTCTCTGCAAACTTTGACTCCATTACCCTAAAAGGCACTAGTTCACTCCTTGCAAGTGATTGATTGACTAAACAGTTCTTAAACCATCTACCTTAATACTTTTACTAACTCTAAATTAGACTAACTTACTAACTAATTTTCTGTTGTTGCAAAAGATTTCTACAGCCATCTATAACATCAGCAAATTCATCCTAAAAGCAAGATTGAAAGCTGATTATACATTGCCATTATTGCTTTTGACATTCATTATCATTCTATCAATTTTAGGCTATTATTTCTTGTCATTCTTGAAGCATTATTGAGGCATAATTGTGTAGCTGTTGCTAAATATACATTTCTGTTATAACTATTTATATTTGCTTCAGTTTTACATCAGCTTGTTTATCTTTCAAGAATTCATGGTTTTATGAAGCACTGACATCATATGGTACTTGCAAATAGCATTTCTTTTCTACTTGTTTTCTTGTTCTGGGCAGGTACACTTAAATTATATTTTGCTTCATCCAAATAAAACCTTGGAACTTCTGATCTGAGTGACCTGTGAGAGGGGTGGGACTTTCTCATAACTTTTACCTTAGCCTTCTCAAACCCCCAGGTCACCGGGGACGTCTCCCTTGGGGTACTAATCCTAAATAGAAAGAGGTGTCTTATTAAGGTGACAATGATAGGACATCCTCCTTGTTTCGCCAATTTAGTATCCACTTGTGTTTGGCTTTGGGCAAGTACAAATCGCGCGATAATAGGACCGAAACACACAAACTAGAAAATCCCTTTTCTTGTTGTCCTGAACTTCACAAATTTATCATGGGAGATCACTAGTGAAGATAGATTCCCATGGTTATGAAAATTGTACCTATCAGGAATGGATCACAAGTGCATATGACCAAAAATATAGAGAAACATGTATCAATATATAACATCCAAATAATAAACACAATAGAAGAGGAATGATCTTACCTCATTCATAACCATAACACAAGATTTCATCCACGTGAGATAGCATAAAGATTTAGAAGACTTCCATATCCATTAAGCAATTTATTTCTCCTCCAAAATCATCCAATAGATATTCAACTACACTCCAAGGGATTTCTCCTCCAATCCAACCATGAGAAACAAATGAGAGGGATTATCTCTATATAGAGTCCTAGCCTAACCTCTTTTACAATAGAATAATATTAGTGAATTCTAGATCCACTAATATCTCCAGAAAAATAATTACATTATGAGCCTTTCAAGGAAAGTCACTCCAACAAAATAAGAGAATAAGCAAGACCAAGTCCTTGAGTGCATGCTTGATGCCACATGTCATCTTCCTAAGCAAGGCGCTCTCCAAGAAGGTTAACCAACTTCATGAAAGAAGAATCTATATACCAAATAAAGGGGTTACTCCCTCAAGATGTGTTTCTTTGACCAACCAATGAGGATCTAAGGTGCCACTTGTCCTTTTCTTTGTGCAAAACACTCTTAAAAGACGACCTCCATGAAAATATATGCCAAATATCCACATCATAACTAAGACACTTTGGAAGATGATCCTTGACCAAGCACATAGCATAGACACTCCTTAGAGGATGTGAACCCTAGGAGAATATGCCAAGGTAGTTATATGTAATGATCCTGTTGACCGCTCGTTTAGCACGGAGGTCAACTCATATATAATGAAGATTATCTATGTCGAAGACAGATGGTTCTACTGGGTGTTTTTAAACACCAACACTTAAATTTTTGTAAACGGG
>SNQJ01S0037292.1:35946-49015 GCA_010110895.2 Picea sitchensis
CAGCTAGTTTATTTCCATTCTGTCTGTAAGCATATTTCAGTCATTTGTTATTAATGAAATGAAGTCTTATTTCCACTGCATCTCTGCGTTTATGTGTATTTATGTATTTCATTGTGTTCCTACATAAATCTGGATCAGGTAGAGGGATACCAGAGGCTTGCACCAAATAAAAGGGAGGATGTTCCACCAGAGACACTTTGGCATGCTTGGACCTAGGGGGGTCTTTCCCTTCCACCATGACGTTGGCCCTTGAAGGCCCCTGATGTCATCATATGGAGCCTTGACATCATATAGTTAGGTTTTTGGCATGAGGATGACTTGGTTGGCACGTGTGGTGGTTTTTGAGACCTATTGAGGCCTAACCTCTCACTTCTTAGGCCTAGCGTTCCATGTTGGGGCCTAACATCACCCTAGGAGGGGCATGACATCATCCCTAAAGGCATATTAGGGTTTTTGGCTAGATTATTCTTGATGAAGTAAGTAAAATCTGCAATTCTTCTTTATTTTGAATGGTTATGGTATATTTGCTTATTCATTTCTAAGATTATGAAATTGCTAGTTTGAAACCCCAGGAGAAAAGAACATGTTATTGTCCTTTTCTTTATAACTCTTCACCTACTTGATTTTGCTAGAGAACACCTCCCTTGAAGAATACACTAGAGCCATACCTTTGTATCACTCTAGTAGCATTGCTTCATTAAGCTTCATACATTTTATTTCAAGTTTGATCTAAAGAAGAAGGAAATCGCTAGGGCCTAGGGTTATCTACTTTCTAGCATCTTTTCCTTCTAGGGTTTTAGATATTGATGCCTTAGGTTACTAACAACTCAATCATCTTCCCTTTCCTTTAGCTCATCTATTATCATTTGTTGTTTCCCTCTAAGAATTGCCACTAAAAACTTTGACTCCATTTACCCTAAAAGGCACTAGTTCACACCTTGCAAGTGATTGATTGACTAAAACAACTCTTAAACCATCTACTTTAAGACCTTTACTAACTATTTCTAACTTTAGATTATAATAACTTACTAATTAATTTGTTGTTGTTGCAAAATATTGCTACAAACATCTATAACAACAACAAATTCATCTTAAAAAGCAAGATTTAAAGTTGATTATACATTGCCATCATTGCTTTTGACAATTACTATCATTTTGTCAATTTTATGCTATCGTTTCTTGTCATTTTTGAAGCATTATTGAGGCATAATTGTGTATCTATTGCTAAATATATATTTGTTGTTATAAATACTTCTATTGTTTCAACTTTTATATCAGTTTGTTCTTTTTATCAAAAGTCTATGGTTTTATGAAGCACTAACATCATATGGTACTTGCAAATTGCATCTTTTCTTGTTGTCTTGTTCTGGGAAGGTACACTTAAATATTAATTTGCTTAATCTTTTTAAAACCCTTGTAACTTTTGATCAGAGTGATCTGTGAGAGGGGTGGGACTTTCTTAATACTCTTGCCTTAGCCTTCTCAAACCCCTAGGTCACTGGGGACGTCTCCCCTGGGGTATCACTCCTAAATAGAAAGAGGTGTCTTATTAAGGTGACAATGATAGGACATCCTCCTTGTTACGCCAATTTAGTATTCACTTTCCTTTGGATTTGGGAAAGTACAAATTGTGTGATAACAAGGCCCATAAAAATTGGGTGCAAGTTTATGTTTTTTGTAATTTTTGAGAAAGTTATGTTTGTATGGTTGGATTCATATGAACATCTAATTTGTTGCTTCAAATTCATGATTAGTTCTCTTCAAATCAACTTGTTGCTTGATTTAGTTCCTTGTTTGCTCAATATGATACTTGAGGATACAAAGGATTTCATTAGAATTTCATTAGAAGTAGCTAAGTATTTTTTCATAGTAGGTGCTTTGAATTTGGTGACAACATACTCTTTTACTAATGGTGGTGGATATCCATATAAAGCTTCAAAAGGGGTCATTTTTTTTGTGATAAGTAGTGTTGTACCACCATTTTTCAAGGTGTATCCAATTGTACCACTGACACTGATTATCATTCAAATTCCAACTCACATAAAGTCCTAAGCTGGTGTTATGCTTGAAGGAGATACTGGGGTGAATTGTTCACATGGATTATATCTTAAGTAACAACTTATTTTGCATGAATCAAGGACTAATATCTCTCATGAACATTGGTTTACCTTGTCTTATATTATGTTTTGATTTGGATGACCTTGACATGGTTCTTTGAGGGACGTCCTAGGTTTTCACTCAGGACATTATGCCCTTATTACACGAATTTGGCACGTGTGATGCAAAGAAGTCAGTCACCCAGTGACTTGGCACATTCCGACGTGAGCTCTCACATCTTCAAAACCTTGGATGATGCACAAATGGGATTGGTTTTGGCAGATTTGGTTATGATGGCACACGTGTGGGATGAAAGCCCATATGCGGTGTAGTGTACCCCGTATCTTATTTCTCACTGGATCGAGGATGTTGCAACAATAGATAGTCAGATGTCATGTAGAGATGATATGTATCCTCCTCCACCTTAGACGCAGTTCCCTACACCCTTGACATTGGCCTCCATTGGATGATGGCGTCACCTTCTAGGGTTTGATGGTGATATGGTTTGATGTCACTAGGGGTACCATTGATGATTTGACATGACCATGGACGAGGAGACACACCATTTCCATCACTTCACCTTGAGATGATTCCACGTAGCCTTGGGAGGCCCTCCTTTATCCTTGAGAGGCTTGACGTCACCACACATGTGGCATTTATGATGGCTTATTTACATTTTTATCATTTGTAGAGTCTATTTGATGGGTCAGCCCCATTTAATTTATGGATGATTGTTATATCACTTGATTATCTGGACAAAGCGCTAGGGTTTACCTCATATAAAGAGGCTAGCACTAGGATCATTTGATTCATCATCACTTTCCTCACACTTGTGTGGGGTAACACTTCTAAAATATTCATTATTTTTGGTCTCTTTGGCTCTTTATCTCACGCGCTAGTATTGGAGGAGGCTCTATGTGGATGTTTTTCTTTTTTGGATGATGATATTCTGTAATTAGGGGTTCTGGTGGTATTTCTACTTGGAAGAAGTAAGTAATTTTCCGCAATTTGTAATTCTTGTTAATGCTAGAGGTGTTAAATTTCTATGTTGTTGCAAGTTTCTTTGTCTTGCTGAAACCCTAAGAGGGAGACATAAGTGTTTTTCTCCTTCATAAATATTTTATTGTCCAAGTTTGTGAAGCATTCTTTCCTAGGGTTAAAAGCATAAGGCCCAAAAGTGCTTGCACTTTAGGGTTTTAACCCTAGCTTTTGATCCTTGACCTAATTAAAGTTATAAGAAGGTAAAAACAACACCTAGGGCCCAAGAGTGTTTGCACCCTAGACACCTTTTTCCTCAAATTCTAAAACCTAAGGCCCAAGTGTGTTTGCACCTTAGGGTTTAGAACTTACCTCTCTTGTTTCATCTAGTTCAATCTTCAAGCTATTGTATTTGTGACTCCATGAGCCCTAGAGGACAACGGCATTAGTCTAGAGGTGTTCTTGTGGTTAAAGTAGCTATTAGAATCAACACTCTCTCTCTCACACAAACATCTTACTAACATTTCTAACCCTAACTCTAGCAAAATATCAATGTTTATTGCTGTTGTTATAAAATTTTGCTACAACCACTGAAAACTACATTAATTTGCTGCATACACTCATCTACGAGTGGCTTAAACTACTCGAAAAATAGTTCTAGAAATTGGATAATGTTTTACTTATTGAATGCTTACTTTTCATGGTGAATTGCTACATTTTTGAGTACTTTTATTTGTTGTTGTTGCAATATATTAATTGTTGTCATACAATTAGTTCACTGTTGTAATTTGCAATAGCCATAACATTTATTGATTGTCTAGAGTCTAAATGTCATTATTGCGTTCTATAACTTGGTAGTTATCCATATTATTCTACAAATTGTTTATTGTCTCGTACAGGTACAACAATTACCCCGTTATCTTCCATCCCTTCACTAGACCTAGACCTAACTAACAAGTGACCAAGATAGGGGGTTTTAGGATTGGATAATATTTCTATTTGATCACTTGAGGTCACAAGGGAAGCCTCCCTTGTGGTGGACCTCTTCCATCACTAAAACAAGGGAAGTTTCCACCTAGGCGACAGTTGTAGATTCTTCCATAGTTACACAATATTTGGGGATCTTGTCGAGGGCTTTGCACAAGTACAAATCCTGTGATATAACTTCCTACTCAAATTTCCTCTTCCCCCATGCTTTCTTGACTCTTACTCTTCCCCCATGCTTTCTTGACTCTTACTCTTCCCCCAAGGATGATTACACTCAATCCGTGTTGTCATAAAGGAGTGGGTTGACTTCCTCACCCAACCGCTTACATGAATTCAATGACTGATTGCGGAATAATTCAAAGGGATAAATAGATAAATGACAAAATGATTAATGAAGGTGGCATAAGACTCAAGGCACATGGAAACACATCAAAAGCCCCACTAAGCCCCCTCCCTTGTGGAATCATATCCCCCCATTACTCTAGTCCTTACCCATCTACAGTCGGTGGTGTATTTCATTTTATTAATTTTCAATGTACAATGTTTACATATTACATTGCTTGGCCCCTGGCCATTCATAATATTTACCATTATTCAATGCTACGCCGGGGATCAAAACTAGGGTGTTATAGGTTATATACTATGTCGATAAAAGGGGCTATCCAAGACACCAAAGTACACATTGAACCACTTTTTCATTCTTCATGTCTTGTGGGGATGTATTCCCCATTCCAATAATTGTTCACCAAGGTTTCTAAATAAAATGTAGTCACCTTATTACCTATTGAAGATATGTTGGTTAAACCAGCAACATCTTGCCATTGGGTTGTCTACTCTGTCAATAAAAGGGGATATCCAAGACACCAAAGTGCACATTGCACCACTTTTTCATTTTTCATGGCTTGTGAGGATCCCCTTCCAATAATTGTTCACCAAGGTTTGTAAACAAAAGCTAGTCACCTTATTACCTATTGAAGATAAACTTTCCTTCTTTCTGTCCCTAAGTCAATTTTAAGGGAGGACATTGCAGATGTGTTGGCTAAGCTCCACTTGTCACCCTAATGGAATGTAGATGTCAATTTTTAAACACCCTTAGTGGTCCATTGTGGACCACATTTTTGTTAGTGGATGCCCACTAACACTAACGTGGTCCATAATGGACCACTAAGGGTGTTTAATGAATGACATTTACAATCCATTAGGGCCACAGGTCGAGCTTAGCCAACATATCTCCAATGTCTTATTTTAAAATTGACTTTGGGAGACAAATAACAAAAGTTGGCATAATATATACTTGACCAATTAAATGTTACAACTAAACATTACCCTTGTTCAAGAGAACTCTAAGACTTCTAAACCCAACNTTTTTACAAAAATTACAAAAATGACTTAGCAATTAAAATTGTTGTTTTGACTGACTTTGACTCCGGGTGGACAAATGCATAGCAAAATTTGTTCGACTGAGCTGAAAATTGGTCTATGGGTGTAGGGGGTGCCATTCCATTTCTTTTGAGCACAAATACCCCTATAAAAAACCCAAAGACCTAGTTTTTACAGTATTTGCTCAAAAACATTTAATTAATTAAATAATTAAAATCTCAACCTTAGGAAAATTAATTAAAAAAAACCTATCTAGACTCGATGAAATTCCGCGAAACTTTCTACACTGTCTGGCATGGTCATTTAAATCATTCCTAAACAATATCTACCCAAGGATGAGACCATTAGAACGTCGTTCACCACTTTGGAGGAATTATTGCATGTGTGAGGGAAAAACTCATGGGAAATCAACCAGGCTGAAAAGCCCAGTTGGCAAACTGAGGATAAAAAACCCTCGGTGAAAATAACTCTCCCAATGAAAACATCCCAAGGTACCTGACCTAACTATGATCCATGCAGACTTATTACATTATTAACCCACGCAGGGGTGCAGAAATTTCGTTTACAAAATTTTGTGCTGGAGCATAAAATGCCCAAGTAGAACCAATATTGTCTTCAACATATTTGCATTTGATGATGCATACTTCATGGAACATGAGTTGACCCCCTAGCTGAATAGGCGGTCAACAAGACCTATTAGAATAACTTACTAATTAATTTGTTGTTGTTGCAAAATATTGCTACAAACATCTATAACAACAACAAATTCATATTAAAAAGCAAGATTTAAAGTTGATTATACATTGCCATCATTGCTTCTGACAATTACTATCATTTTGTCAATTTTATGCTATCGTTTCTTGTCATTTTTGAAGCATTATTGAGGCATAATTGTGTATCTATTGCTAAATATATATTGTTGTTATAAATACTTCTATTGTTTCAACTTTTATATCAGTTTGTTCTTTTTATCAAAAGTCTATGGTTTTATGAAGCACTAACATCATATGGTACTTGCAAATAACATATTTTCTTGTTGTCTTGTTCTGGGAAGGTACACTTAAATATTAATTTGCTTGATCTCTTTAAAACCCTTGTAACTTTTGATCAAAGTGACCTGTGAGAGGGGTGGGACTTTCTTAATACTTTTGCCTTAGCCTTCTCAAACCCCCAGGTCACTGGGGACGTCTCCCCTAGGGTATCACTCCTAAATAGAAAGAGGTGTCTTATTAAGGTGACAGTGATAGGACATCCTCCTTGTTACGCCAATTTAGTATTCACTTTCCTTTGGCTTTGGGAAAGTACAAATTGTGCGATAACAAGGCCCATAAAAATTGGGTGCAAGTTTATGTTTTTTGTAATTTTTGAGCAAGTTATGTTTGTATGGTTGGATTCATATGAACATCTAATTTATTGCTTCAAATTCATGATTAGTTCTCTTCAAATCAACTTGTTGCTTGATTTAGTTCTTTGTTTGCTCAATATGATACTTGAGTATACAAAGGATTTCATTAGAATTTCATTAGAAGTAGCTAGGTAGTTTTTCATAGTAGGTGCTTTGAATTTGGTGACAACATACTCTTTTACTAATGGTGGTGGATATCCATATAAAGCTTCAAAAGGGCACATTTTTGTTGTGATAAGTAGTATTGTACCACCATTTTTCAAGGTGTAGCCAATTGTACCACTGCCACTGATTATCATTCAAATTCCAACTCACATAAAGTCCTGAGTCGGTGTTATGCTTGAAGGAGATACTGGGGTGAATTGTTCACATGGATTATATCTTAAGTAACAACTTATTTTGCATGAATCAAGGACTAATATCTCTCATGAACATTGGTTTACCTTGTCTTATATTCTGTTTTGATTTGGATGACCTTGACATGGTTCTTTGAGGGACGTCCTAGGTTTTCACTCAAGACATTATGCCCTTATTACATGAATTTGGCATGTGTGATGCAAAGAAGTCAGTCACCCAGTGACTTGGTACATTCCGACGTGAGCTCTCACATCTTCAAAACCTTGGATGATGCACAAATGGGATTGGTTTTGGAAGATTTGGTTATGATGGCACACATATGGGATGAAAGCCCATATGCGGTGTAGTGTACCCCGTATCTTATTTCTCACTGGATCGAGGATGTTGCAACAATAGATAGTTAGATGTCATGCAGAGACGAGATGTATCCTCCTCCACCTTAGACACAGTTCCCTACACCCTTGACGTTGGCCTCCATTGGATGATGACGTCACCTTCTAGGGTTTGATGGTGATATAGTTTGATGTCACTAGGGGTACCATTGATGATTTGACATGACCATGGATGAGGAGACACACCATTTCCATCACTTCACCTTGAGATGATGCCACGTAGCCTTGGAAGGCCCTCCTTTATCCTTGAGAGGCTTGACGTCACCACACATGTGGAATTTATGATGGCTTATTTACATTTTTATCATTTGTAGAGACTATTTGATGGGTCAACCCCATTTAATTTATGGGTGATTGTTATATCACTTGATTATCTGGACAAAGCGCTAGGGTTTACCTCATATAAAGAGGCTAGCACTAGGATCATTTGATTCATCATCACTTCCCTCACACTTATGTGGGGTAACACTTCTAAAAGATTCATTATTTTTGGTCTCTTTGGCTCTTTATCTCACGCGCTAGTATTGGAGGAGGCTCTATGTGGATGTTTTTCTTTTTTGGATGGTGATATTCTGCAATTAGGGGTTCTGGTGGTATTTCTACTCAGAAGAAGTAAGTAATTTTCCGCAATTTGTAATTCTTGTTAATGCTAAAGGTGTTAAATTTCTATCTTGTTGCAAGTTTCTTTGTCTTGTTTAAACCCTAAGAGGGAGACATAAGTGTTTTTATCCTTCATAAATATTTTATTGTCCAAGTTTGTGAAGCATTCTTTCCTAGGGTTAAAAGCATAAGGCCCAAAAGTGCTTGCACTTTAGGGTTTTAACCCTAGCCTTTGATCCTTGACCTAATTGAAGCTATAAGAAGGGAAAAACAACACCTAGGGCCCAAGAGTGTTTGCAACCTAGACACCTTTTTCCTCAAAGTCTAAAACCTAAGGCCCAAGTGTGTTTGCACCTTAGGGTTTAGACCTTACCTCTCTTGTTTCATCTAGTTCAATCTTCAAGCTATTGCATTTGTGACTCCATGAGCCCTAGAGGACAACGACATTAGTTTAGAGGTGTTCTTGTGGTTAAAGTAGCTATTATAATCAACACTCTCTCTCCCACACAAACATCTTACTAACATTTCTAACCCTAACTCTAGCAAAATATCAATGTTTATTGCTGCTGTTATAAAAGTTTGCTACAACCACTGAAAACTACATTAATTTGCTGCATACACTCATCTACGAGTGGCTTAAACTACTCGAAAAATAGTTCTAGAAATTGGATAATGTTTTACTTATTGAATGCTTACTTTTCATGGTGAATTGCTACATTTTTTAGTACTTTTATTTGTTGTTGTTGCAATATATTAATTGTTTTCATACAATTAGTTCACTGCTGTAATTTGCAACAGCCATAACATTTATTGATTGTCTAGTGTCTAAAGGGTCATTATTGTGTTCTATAACTTGGTAGTTATCCATATTATTCTACAAATTGTTTATTGTCTCGTACAGGTACAACAATTACCCCGTTATCTTCCATCCCTTCACTAGACCTAGACCTAACTAACAAGTGACCAAGATAGGTAGTTTTAGGATTGGATAATATTTCTATTTGATCACTTGAGGTCACAAGGGAATCCTCCCTTGTGGTGGACCTCTTCCATCACTAAAACAAGGGAATTTTCCACTTAGGCGACAGTTGTAGATTCTTCCATAGTTACACAATATTTGGGGATCTTGTCGAGGGCTTTGCACAAGTACAAATCCTGTGATATAACTTCCTACTCAAATTTCCTCTTCCCCCATGCTTGATTGACTCTTAATCTTCCCCCAAGGATGATTACACTCAATATGTGTTGTCATAAAGGAGTGGGTTGACTTCCTCACCTAGCCTCTTACATGAATTCAATGACTGATTGCGGAATAATTCAAAGGGATAAATAGATAAATGACAAAATGATTAATGAAGGTGGCATAAGACTCAAGGCATATGGAAACACATCAAAAGCCCCACTAAGCCCCCTACCTTGTGGAACCATATCCCCCCATTACTCTAGTCCTTACCCATCTACAGTCGGTGGTGTATTTCATTTTATTAATTTTCAATGTACAATGTTTACATATTACATTGCTTGGCCCCTGACCATTCATAATATTTACCATTATTCAATGCTACGTCGGGGATCAAAACTAGGGTGTTATAGGTTATCTACTATGTCGATAAAAGGGGCTATCCAAGACACCAAAGTACACATTGAACCACTTTTTCATTCTTCATGGCTTGTGGGGATGTATTCCCCATTCCAATAATTGTTCACCAAGGTTTCTAAATAAAATGTAGTCACCTTATTACCTATTGAAGATATGTTGGTTAAACCAGCAACATCTTGCCATTGGGTTGTCTACTCTGTCAATAAAAGGGGCTATCCAAGACACCAAAGTGCACATTGCACCACTTTTTCATTTTTCATGGCTTGTGAGGATCCCCTTCCAATAATTGTTCACCAAGGTTTGTAAACAAAAGCTAGTCACCTTATTACCTATTGAAGATAAACTTTCCTTCTTTGTGTCCCTAAGTCAATTTTAAGGGAGGACGTTGCAGATGTGTTGGCTAAGCTCCACTTGTCACCCTAATGGAATGTAGATGTCAATGTTTAAACACCCTTAGTGGTCCATTGTGGACCACATTTTTGTTAGTGGATGCCCACTAACACTAACGTGGTCCATAATGGACCACTAAGGGTGTTTAATGAATGACTTTTACAATCCATTAGGGCCACAGGTCGAGCTTAGCCAACATATCTCCAATGTCTTATTTTAAAATTGACTTTGGGAGACAAATAACGAAAGTTGGCATAATATATACTTGACCAAGTAAATGTTACAACCGAACATTACCCTTGTTCAAGAGAACTCTAAGACTTCTAAACCCAACAATAACAATACAACTTAGAAGGAGGGTAATGTTTAGATGTAATATTTACTTGGTCAGATATACTTTATGCCAACTTTCCTTATTTGTGTCCCCAAGTCAATTTTAAGTGAGGATGTTGGAAAAATGTTGGCGAAGCTCAACTTGTGGCTCTAATGGACCATAAATGTCAATCATTAAACACCTTTAGTGGTCCATTGTGGACCACATTTGTGTTAGTGGGTGCCCACTAACACAAATGTGGTCCACAATGGACCAGTAAGGGTGTTTAATGAATGACATTTACGGTCCATTAGGGCCACAGGTCAAGCTTAGCCAACATATCTCCAAAATCCTCCTTTAAAATTGACTCAGGGACACAAATAAGGGAAGTTGGCATAAAGTGTATTTGACCAAGTAAATGTTACATCTGAACATTACCCTCCTTCTAAGTTGTATTATTATTGTTGGGTTTAGAAGTCTTAGAGTTCTATTGATGACAAGGTCTTAGTATTTAGTTAAATATTTGGACAAAAGACAAGGAAAACCGCTATCATAGAGGTTAAAATAGAGCACAATTTGAACATGAATCGAACTTCCATAGAAGAGTTGGATCTTTGAGGGAGCTCTCTTAGATGCTCATATCTGCATACACACAAGAAATGGGTTGCATTGAGTGCGAACCTCTCTTATCACATACAAAATTTCAACCAAAATCCTAAACAAACTTCCCAATATGTGCATGAGAATGTGTTGGCAGCCTAGGAAATTCCAACAAGAGAGGATATTTATGTTGAGGGGAAAAGTATGAGTCAAAGTGTTTAAACCAATGTTGTACACAAGCATGACCTCATGTAATCATCCATACTCCATCCCCAAAAATGCCTTGGGTTGTGTTATCCCCATTTGGTGGGATAACTAAGGATATTATGTCTCGAGGCCCTCAGGTTGCAGATATGGAGTGCCGAGAGACTACATGACCAACAATATCCTTTGCACAGATGGAAACCCTTCTCACCACCATAGAGGTCGTAGATTTTCAGATGGCATCCACCACACCAATTAGCTTCCGAGAGGCATTGGGCCTTGCTCCATGAGATACAAGTCAAGTATTATGGTGGGTGCCATTTCAATATTTGAGGCATTTAAGTATGTTGTATCTTAGATTGCATTCGATTTCATGACATATGCTTGGAAATTATTCCTTTTTCCCTACTTCACCTTGGTGGTTGACATTGTGCCCTAACAAGTGGTCTTCCTTGGGGATGGGTTTTCTACTAGGAACTTCCTTTAAAATCCATTATACCATTTCCAACCATACTTACCACTGTTCATCACTTAAACACCCCCCCGTTTCCTTATCTCGTGGGACTTTAGGGTGTATTGACCCAAGAAGGGATTCTCCCTCATTCTATGGGAAGAAGGTGTTGAAGGCCCAGAGGGATTGTTGTTGGGTAAAATATAAAATCCTATGTATAAACCTTCCAGATGGTTCACCCAGGGATCCCCCAAGAAAGCAATGAAACGCTTATCTGTAAGAAAAGGGGGGCCCACAAGAACAATGATTAAGAATGCTTAAAGGGTTAGTTGGAGGATAGGAGGTCTCATCACGAGATGACCTATCATGATCATGGATATTTAGTGGTATGAAATTACCATCATCTGGTCACCAAGCCAGGGTAATGGCTCTTAGTTGCATGGCTGAGAGAAAGGGGGTCTCATCACGAGCCAACCTTCTCATTTTCACTACGTATTTGTGAGTGAGACTGTCATTATCTGGACACCACACCAGGACAATGGCCTTCAACTTGTCCCTAAATTTTGAAAGAAACAAAGAATGGAAAAACGATGGGCTTGGAAAAATTGCATTGCAAATGAAGGTGCCACACACCCTCTACAAAGGAACCCATGAATGAGACACTACAACCCCCTGTATGTCATGAACCCCATGCCCATTGAGTCTTGAACATTAATCGATTTATCCACTTTACATGCATTTGAGAGGGATCTCTTGGAAACACTCCTTGACCTAGGGAAAGATCTACCCAATAAGACACCTCGTCAATGCTCCCATATCCAAGCTTGGCAAGTCGCATAATGTCTTTGACCACTTAATTGTTTGAAAGGGTGATCTTTGATGCACATTATTAGGTGCCTTATTTATTGAATTGATTTACTTATCATGACATTTTTACTTGAGATCCTTAGAGGGCGTGCTTATTTGTCTTTGCAGGACCTAGTTGGTGGACAATTTTGGAGGAAGAAGCCTAGCTTGGGATTCCATGGGGCTTGAATCCCACAGGTGGATTCCAAGGGCCCGCATGTCGGATGAGAGAGATGAAACTTCAGAGGCCTAGAATATGATTTGAGAAACATAACCTAGCCCCTGCATGCCAAATGTTTTTCTTAGGAGAGGAAAAACGTCATCTTTAGGAGCATGACGTCACCTAGGGGGCTAGGGTTTGGTGGTGAGCTTACCACTGATTGGCACATGGACATTTCGAGGAGAATGAGTCTTTGACCATGAATAAATTGACTTGGATGCTTGACATGTGGCTTTGGGAAGCCTAACT
>SNQJ01S0037293.1:7957-30174 GCA_010110895.2 Picea sitchensis
TCCATGAGAACTCCTCTCCTTTTATAAGTTGAAGAGGATAAGGTGAGGAGGTTAGGATGATCCCACTAAATCATGAAAGCGAGTAAGATCCAAACCATTTGGATGCCACCTCACCATAGAAGTTTCTCCTTCTAGAAGATTCGGGAAAATGCTCATTTTTCCCACGTGCAGGCATTCTCGCACCCTTGCTATAGAGAAACCTACAAACACCTCGCACCCTGGCTATAGTGCAACCTGCAAGAATGGATCATTCTTTCACCCTGCCTATATAGCAACCCGCGAACTTCCTTTTTTATAAGGTTTTTACATAGGAAAATGCAACTTCTTTCCTCAGGAAAAGTTCTTCTCCCTTCTCTCTTTAGGAAATCAGGCCACTGACCCCTCTGAAAGCAACAGATAGGTTTACATCATTAACGATCATAGGGATGACGAAAATAATGTGTAAGACATCTGGCTCTGCATTACCTTTACCTCAACCACATTTTGGTACTGCCAGCTGATAGAACTCTCCCCCACATGAGTTTTCCCATTCATAGTTCCCCTTGGAAATTTAACACTCATGCTGTTTTCACCCCATAGGATTGGGAGTCCCAATAGTTTTTTCACTTCCGAGAATGAACCCCATACTTCTTCTTATCATGTTTCTAACCTTCCCAATGGACTCCCTAGTCATATCATCCTACACTTGGTTCTATTGACTGCACCCTCGCAGTTCCATTATCCCTCCATCTCATCCACCATCATTTTTCGCATCTGTAGATGGTCCCCGATCCATTTCCCTAATACAGAAACCCAACCATGGGGGCCCCACCCTCCACCACTTCTCTTCCCCAAACTTGTTCCCTAAACAGGTCAAGCCATCTTTCACTGGGGCACCTATTTCTGTATCTGTATACACAACCCAAATTATTCTTTATTTTATTCGGTAATTGTATAAATCCCTTGTTTCCACCATATACATAGCGATTTCCTTCTCTTACTTGGAAAATTAACCCATGTCGCCCTTGGTTGGGACATCCACCCTTTTTTCATATAGACATCTTTGACAAACCCCGAGTATCCCAAATCCATGTAACCATGATCTCTGAGTTTTCCCACCTTTTTCGTCCTCCAACACTTTTTAACCCCATGTCTAGTTGTCCCCCTGACACTAGATCCAGTTTTACAGTTACTGCCAATCATCCTTCAACACCCAAACCAAGGGTAGTCCCGTGTCCCATAATGTCTTGAATTCATCCATGTTACCCATGAGTACATGATATCACCTATTAATCAATGGATTTCAAGAAGCCCCTTGCTCCTTGACATTGTGTCTCCCTTCCTGTCAACATCAACATAGTTTCTATAAGGGAGGAAGTATATTGAATCTCATTACCTTTTCAATGAGGAGTCTCAGATGGAACATAGAGGGTCATCATCACTTTCTACTTCCATTTACCCCCATAACATTCGACGTCAAAAAAATCTCATGTTAAGGTGGGTATTACTATGCGACCGTTGTAGTTTTCGATACCAGCCAACGACCTATGAATTTGATAGGCCATCAATGCCTAAGAGTCATCGACACTACTTACCATCGTCCATTACTTGCTTCAGAGAAAGTTCACCATTCATAACTATCATCTGTCATTATCAACTACCCCTGAGGGTGCTGCAACTATCTACATCATCATACATCTTTAGTTACAACCCCACATTTTTGTTTCATGACACGACCATGGGGCATGCTTGCCTCATTTGTATACATATATATATATATATATATATATATATTTTCTGGAGAAAGATTTGGTTCCCACAGTTTCCCCTCTCCCTCAGACATATCACTCTTGCAGTTCATCTCTTTGCTCTTCCATGCAATGGCACCATCAACAAAATAAACATTGATGTATTTAGACTATACATCTTCTCCTAACCTCACACATCAGGGGGCATCTGTTATCACCGAAAAATTGTCTGCAACTTTACAAACAACAGTTGAAGAAAGATATCAATTCCAACAACAATTAGTACACCTACAACATCAAAATGCACCAAAAGGGAATAAAACTATATACTTGGTTCTACCAAAGGAAGTGCATGCACTATTCACCAAAGGAAGTGTGCACACTATGCACAGAATGCATCGAGCAACCTAGCCCTAATTGTGCACTGTGCATAGAATGTGTGACTGTCTATGAGAAAACCCACGCACTTCTCATGAATGACACATTTATGAATCTTTTCGACCTCTCAACCACTTCTAGTTTGACCCCCAACATGATTTGACACTCATATGTGAGAAATATAGATTGGAGTATGGTCAAGGGCTAAGAAGTGCCTTAAAAGGCCCCTTTTCACATTATGAACCAATTATATCTTGTCATGAATGGACACTATAAATATGTGCCGTGGGTGTGCTAGAAAAATAAGAACTTCAAGGTATTGTACTTATAATGCAAGAATTCTTCTTGGAGAATCCTCTTTTCTCTTTGAATCATTCAAGAACTATTGCAAGGGCCATTCCACTCACCTATTGAGAGGATTTCCATTGTATTTCTTCACCATTGTTACTTGCCATTGTATGAAGAAAAGAGCTCTCTATTAGGGAACTCAAGAGCCCTCTCAAGGAGGAAGAGGGGATTCATAAGTCCATTCATTTCTCTATGGTGATAGCCTATAAATATATTGATCCATTGGTAGCTATATGATTGTTATTTTCATGGTTCTAGTTCTTGCAAGTTTTATAACATTTGTTTCTTTTTCTTTTTATTTGTATTTGGTTATCTAATCAACTCACAACCCTTTGTCTTGTTTAGCTGACTTAACTAGGCAAGTAAGTGTCGTGTTTTTGATCACCCATGTGAGAAAACCAACACAACAACTACCATAAATATGATTGACTCTTCAACCACTTAACTTAACTCAAGAAAGATAAATATCAGATCCATTTATAGCTTCCTGCTTGTTGTCTGACTTTTGAGTAAATGTGTGACTCTGCACTTGCAAACTGTGAGATTGACTAACTAAAAATTTGGCTACTGATAGATTGATTGACAAACAAATCGGTAGAGATGTACAGATCTCACAAACTTGTAATTACTATTTCCAACAAAGGGTTGGTGCAGTCCAATCTAGATTAGCCAATGGTTGAAATGTTGACCCTATAAGTGACCAACATTTCTAACAAATAAACAATTTAAAGTTAGAATATAAATATATATATATATATATTTTTAATAAAGAAATTTCAAAAATTTAATTTAATTAAAATACAATTTAAAGTTGGTTTTCAGAGTTAGGTTCTTAGCCAAACGACATGGACGCTCCGGCTCACGGCGATTCCGCAGCCAGGGTTAAACCCTAGCTGCCTCCTTTCTGCAGCTCGGCCTCTTGGCCGCAGCTGCTCTTTCTTCAAAGATCGCAGGCCTCTCTTCAATGGCGGCTCTCTCTCACAGTGGACCAGGACGCAACGGCTTTGCCCAACACGGTTTTGCAGCTGCTCAGTCATGCGCGGCTCCTCTCGGCCCCGACCCTCCCGATAGCGTTCCAACCTCCTACAGTGATGTTGTTAAATCAAAAACCTCAGTCCGCTCCTTCCCTTCTGCCTCGTGCTCGGTTAAAGAAGCTCCAACGATCTCTCTTCTCATGGGTCAGGAAGCTGAAGACGAGAAAGATTACTTCCGGGAAAATGATTTAATCTGTCGGTTCAATGGACTTTGGCCGCGGCTTGTGGATCTCAATGGATGGATCTCAGCCCACTGGAAGCCTTTCATCAAGGAATATTTGTTCATTCACCCCTGCTCGAAGGGTTTCTTCATCGCAGAGTTTGATCTGGCAGTAGATCGAGATTTGATCCTAGCCTTTTGCCCTTGGTTTTGGGGAAACTCAGGTTTGTGCATGATGATTTGGACTCCTTGCTTCAATACTCTGACTGTTGTTCTTTCTTCTGCTCCAGTTTGGGTCAGACTTCTGAATCTTCCCTTTCATTTCTGGGGTGAAACTTCTCTTCGAGATATTGGATCTGCATTAGGAAAGTTTTATTTTGCAAGTAAAGAAAGTAGAATTCACAGCACCACTTCATATGCCAGAATCTGTGTGGAAATGGATTTTAGCAAAGGGTTTCCAGCAGAAATTATTTTGGGTTGCAAAAACTACACCTGGACCCAAAAGCTAGACTATGAAAGAATCTCATTGCGTTGCAGGTCTTGTTTCGAAACATGGCACATAGCAGCTCAATGCACAAAGGGGAATAGGAAAGCGGAAAAGCAACATCCCAAATCAACATGGTGGGAAGGCTCCAATGAAGATCATCAACTAATTATTACAAACATCCGAAAATCTTCTCTAGAATCAGACCCTCTGATCCTTGATTCCAAAGGCACGTCTACTCAGGAGACACCTCTGAATCATTCCAAGAATGTCCCTCAATCGAAGAGTAAAGCTTCAACTTCTCTTGATCCGGGAATAGAAAGTATTAAGGCTTCAGACACTCCTAATACAAGAATAGAAAGCAAGGTACTCTTCATCCCCCCACCTCCTTCAAGCTGGGCAGATGAGGCCGATAAAGACGAAAAAGATGAAGCAGCATTGATATCCCCAAAGAAAGCAAGTCCCCCGGACCAGGAAAATAAGGGGATAATTGAATCAACAACAACAACAATACCTGCCAAAGAAGGATGGACAACAGTTGAGAAGAGGAAAAAGACACCACTAGAAATACAACCAATGATGACCAGAAATCGATCCGGAAAGAAAAAATAACCAAGAGCTCCTTTAGTCAATTATTAGGCCGTCAAATTGTTCGAATTTATTCATGTAAGGAATCATGGAATGTAGTTTATTTGGATAACTGGAAACATAGGAAAGTGAACTTGAAATTCGATAAGATAAATCGGAATCTATACTTGGGATCTTTTTCTCTATGTACTTTTTTCAGGCAAGGCCGATGATCTTTTATCAATATAATCATAACCATTTCTGTTAAAAAAAAAATTACAATTTAAAGTTAGAATATACATATATTTTTTTTTAATAAAGAAATTTCAAAAATTTAATTTAATTAAAATATATGATTATATTGCATACTTTATAAATTAAAAATATTATGAATAAAACTTAAAGTATTGTAAATAAATTAAAAATTACATCTAAAATAAATATAATTTGGTTCACATATTTTAATTTTTTAAATATGTGGTTTAATTATTAATTGTTAATTTATGTGGATAACTTTCACATTTCCATAGTTTGAGTCATCGTTTTTAGGAGAATATATTTTTAAAATTATTAATAGATATTTTAAATTTTTTTATTAATAAATATATTTAAAAAATTATTAATAAATATTTTTTTTAAATTATTAATAAATATTTTTTTTAGGAGAATGGACTTTCTATGAAGAAACTTACGATATACCCACCATATCAACTTGTTATAGAGAATCTATGGTGGCTTGAATGTCCATATGAGAATGAAAACTAGGAAGATTCCATGTTTCCTAGTGATCACTCCTAGGTACTTCAGGAGCAAACAACAGAGAATGTGTTAAATCAATTCATTTCTGCAATCACATGTGTTGATTTTCCTCAATTTGAGTATATGTTTGGTGAAGAATTTCAAGAACAATTGGACACATCAAATCTGTCTTCAACATCTTTTATTCTTTGAAATAGATGAATTTGCCATATCCTACACCATGCCTTATGAGATTAATCCTGGAAAATTCCTACATATCAATTTAGGACTAGATGTAGATCAACAAGAACAATTAGTGAACGTCCTTAAGGACCAATCAAGAGCATTTTCCTGGGAATATATCAATATGTGGGGTATACACCCCGACACATGCATTCATCATATAAATACCCAGGGAGAAGTAACACCTATTAGGTAACCTCAGAGAAGGATGAATCTGACACTAAAAGATATAGTGAAGGAGGAAATACATAAACGATTGAATGTCGATTTTATTTATCCAATTTCTAACAACAAATGGGTGTCCCCACTTGTAGTGGTTCCAAAGAAAGTAATCAGAAAATGGAGAATTTTGTTGACTTTTGGGAACTTAATAAGGCCACTCTTAAAGATTATTTTCATCTTCCCTCCATTGACCAAGTCTTGGATACTTTGTTAGGAAAGTGATATTTTTCCTTCATTGATGGATACAATCAAATTCTCATAGCACCCGAGGATCAGGACAAGACTACTTTCACTTGTCCTTGGGGCACTTATGCTTATAGGGTTCTACCATTTGGTCTGTGTAATTCTCCTGCCACATTCTAGTGAGAAATATTAGGGATATTTGTTGATCTCATTCATGAGTATGTGGAAGTGTATATGGATGATTTTACAGTATATGGTAATACATTTCAAGAATCCCTAGATAACACGAGGAAATTTCTCATTAGATTTCAAGATATGAATCTATCCTTAAGTCATGAGAAGTGTAAAATGTTATTGACTGAAGGAGTAGTCCCAAGGCATCATGTTTCATCTGAAGAGATTAAAGTGGATCCTGCTAAGATTGAGGTATTTGTCAAAATTCCACCTCCAAAGACCCCAAAGGAGGTGAGAATCTTTCTTGGACATGCCGGATACTACCGACGATTCATTGAAAATTTTACGAAAATTGTCGCACCAATGTTTGGATTGCTCACAAAATATGTTCACTTTCTTTGGATTGACCATTGTCAAACTTCCTTTGAAACTTTAAAAGATAAATTATTTGTGGCAACAATTCTTAGAGGACCCAATTGGGCCCTTCCGTTTCATATATCTACTGATTCCTCCGATACTACAATAGGAGGAGTGTTAGGACAAAAAGAAGACCAACAATCCTATGCCATTTACTTTTTAAGTAAGAACTTGACTCTTGCTAAGATAAACTATACAGTTATTGAGAAAGAATTCTTTCCATCAAAATGTTTCACCATTATATCACATGATATGAGGTATTTGTACATATAGATCACTTTGCCATTATATTTATCATGAACAATCCTATTACCAATGGTTGAGTAACTAGGTGGCTCCTTTTATTACAAGGGTTCAATATTATTGTCCTTGAACTACCAAGAAAAGAGAACTTAGTAGCTGATTTTCTCTCTCGCATTAATCATGAAGGTGATAGTATTCCTGTTGATGATAGTTTTCTAGATGAACATCTCTTCACCATCTTTGTAAACACTCAGTGTTTTGAAGATATGGAAAATTATTTAGCCACTAGAAAATTGCCAATTCATTTGTCACCTCTTGAAAATCATCGAATTATAACACAAAGTGATAACTACTCTTGGGTTGGCCATGACCTTTTCCGTACTGGACCAAATTTGATGATTCGTAGATGTGTCCACGAAGATGAGATAGCAGAAATCCTATAAAGTTTTCATGATGGACTGTGTGGTGGAAAGTTTCCTGATAAATGTACAACATACAAGGTTTTACATTCAGGTTATTATTGGCCTAGAATTTTTAAGGATGCTTCCAAATATGTAAGAAGTTGTGATAATTTTCAAATGATTGGAAAACCCACATCAGGTGATGAAATGCCTTTACATACCCAGGTTATGATCAAACCTTTTGAGAAATGGGACCTTGATTTTGTAGGACCAAGGTCCCCCATGTCTCGTAAGAAGAACTATATTCTTGTTTGCACAGATTATGTCACTAAGTGGGTAGAGGAAAAACCCTTGTTTAGGGATACTGAAAAATTCGTTGTTGAGTTTATTTATGAAGATATTTTTACCTTCTTTAGCGTTCCTCGTGATATTGTCATGGACCAGGGTACACAATTTAATTCTAAGTTGATGAAGGAATTAACAGAAAAGTATGGGATACAATATCATAAGTCCTCTCCATACCACCCACAAGCTAATGGCTAAGTGGAATAAAAAATAAGTAATGGAGACTATATTGACCAAAAATGTCCAACTACATCATAGATATTGGGTTGATAGACTTCCAGAGGCTTTGTGGGCATATCGTACCACATGGAGAAACACCACTGGACATACCCCATACAAATTGGTTTACAGAAAACAAGTACTCTTACCTATTGAATTCCAAGTAAGAACCTTTTGTATTGCTGCACAATTGGGATTAGATTTAGATGAACAAAAACAAGGAGTCGTACAATTGAACGAATTAGATGAAATTAGACACGATGCTATCAAAAGGACAATCTTAGTTCAAAACCAACGAAGCAAATGGCATGATAAATTCATTAAAAAGAAGAAATTTCAACCTGGAGATTGGGCTCTATTGTTTGATTCAAGGTTTAAAAGCTTTAAAGGTAAACTTACCACTCGATGGTTAGGTCCTTATGAAGTGGTTACTGTTGAAACATTTATTAAGTTTTTTATCTTCAAAACTAAAACCTTCCTTTTTCGGGTTTCAGATTTTCATAAAGCATAACCCTCATTATCATTTCCAAAAGACCGGTACCAAAATCCCGACAAGATTTATTCTTCAAATAATAAAAGGCAAAAAATAAAAAATGTTATAAAAGTCTCGATGCGCTTTTTGTAAAAGCTTATTTTTTTTTTAAATCACGAAAAGCTTAAATCCTAAAGAAGTTAAGACTAAATTTTAAAGGTTTTTTGGGTTTCGGGGTTTACTGAGAACATATGATTTAATGCATTTCCAATCGTGGAATCCCGATCCCCGATTTCCTGAAATATGGAAGTTACTAATTATTAAAGACTATGTTAATCGTATCGCAATTTCAGAAATTGGGATTCAGCGATAACATACCTCTTGTCAACATGATCCCCGAAATCCCGAAATGCGAAGTCCTAAATCATAATCTGTGTTTAAACTGAATTAATTTTGTTTTGGAAGCATGATTAACGACCATCAAACCTTTTAGGTTTGTTCACGTTTTGGTTTCCAATTGAATGCAATTTTCCGAATTTTGAATTCAAAAGCACCAAAATGTGGCCACTTTAATAAAGGATAACTAATGATATGTGACATTAATGTGTATCTTAGTAAATATCCATTACATTCAATGTATTGAATTTTTGTCAGCTGCATTAGTACCTTCATCGTTAAATGAATTAAAAAAAGAGTTTAAAGGTCTGTGTTTCGCAACATATTTTGTTTCATACTATCAAGCGTAAGACGCATTCGGCTGAGCTCATACACTCCTTTTCTGTGAAAGGTTTTCCATCTAACATAAATTCATGGCACCAAAGAAAGCACCGAAGAAGAGTGAAGATACAAAGGATATGTGAAACCCAGAAGGAGATATCATATCCGACACTACTCCACACACCATCGACTCAATTAAATACTGGACACAAATCTMTGAATTCCTAGATTACGAAATCAAGAATTCTCCTATTGATTCCGAGAATCATTTTCAGGATATAGCAGAATCATAGCTTCATAATATCTCAACGCGCCCTCGGCTTATGGAGTACAACGACATTATTAATTGGGCCTTGGAAAAGGTTGATATCCCGACAAGAAGCATTTTAAATGACCAAGGGGTCGTTGTTGGTTCATTCAGGATAGAACATATACAAGTAATGTATAAACTCTCTCCAAATCCTATGTACATTTATAATGCCGAGTTTTTAGTTGAATTTCAAAGGAAGGAGTGTACTGAGGCAGACCAAACTTATCTCGATTTAATCAGAGAATGGTGGAGATGTCCATCGAAATTTATGGCCGGTAATCATGGGGTTTATGCCACAACATCTTTGAATGAGTACATGGTCTATGTAGCCATTATGCTGTGTAGAATTTTTGGGAAAAATAATCCCTACCATTTTCCTGCAGAATGGGTGCCCTTTTTAGAAGAAGCTTAAGAAGGATACACTTTTAACTGGAGTAAGATTTTGTCTGATAATATAGCTCAAGAAGTTTCAAATTACAGAGCTGAAAAATCTAATGGTCAACCAGTGGCCTTTTACATGTCAACATACATTATGGACGTAATCTGCTTTGTGACTCCTTTTCCCCTGATGAATTGGAGTTGGAACACAACCTGCCCTGAACCCATTCACAGGTATCACTATGTGCTATGGGAAGAAAATGCTAAGAATGTGTTTTATGAAATTTGTCATTTCATAGTAATTCCAATGCATAAGATGTTTTATGGCTGTGAACCCCCTCACATTTCTGAGCCAGTCTCAAAAAATCTCAAAGCAATAGCCGACTAGTTTGTTGATGAAAAATTCTCTTATATTAGGGTTTATGGGTGCTCAATCCCCCCTCACAAACTTCCAAAATTCCTCCCGGATAGACTAGTATTGAGGGAGGTAGCACATCAAATAGTGAAAGGTGGTATTGGAATAGAGCTAAAGGCAGCTCAAAAGAAATCCTGGCCAATCTTCCCTGTGTATGTCGGGAAATTTTCATTATTAAACCTAGGCCATTCTAAAGTGGAAGCTAAAGCAATAGAAGAAATAAAACTGGTAGATATTGAGCACAAAAAGCATGACCCTTATCAATTAGTAAGCAGACATTTGATGCACTGTAATATGAAAGCTTATGAACACGAAAAATCTATTTATGATGATATATTCAAAGAGGTTAAAACTTATGAGGCATTGAACAGAGTACGGGCCTTATCACTCGACCTACAGACTGGTTTCATGTCCTTCCAAAGTCATAGGTGAAGTTGTTAGACAAAAATTTTGCAGGGTGAATCCACGACCCCTCCTCCAGAGCAAGAAGGTCCTCCCCTAGGTTTTGAAACAAATGTATAGGATAAAGCAAATACAAAGGGAAAAATGAAGGGGATTGAAATGCCTTCACAAGAAACAAGAAGTTCCTCAGATAGAAAGATCATAGGTAGGGAAAGGAAAGGAGTTGGAAACACCCTTAGAAATACCTGAGAGTTTTCCCAAAAAAGTAGGAGGAACACCATCGACAGAACTTGGAATTCCCATTACTTCTTTGACTCCATTACAGTCTACTTATGGAAATCCCCAAGAGGGAGCTCTATATGTTAGTGACCTTGAGCCCATTTCTAGGGATGAGATTCCTTCCTTTGATTACTTCTTCAGTAAAAAGAGGAAGGCTATCCTGAAACAGGAGATGCATCTAAGAGGATATATGATGATTAAAAAGCACAAGATCATTATAGATGGACAAAAAATTAAAGAGGGAGAATTCGCTACAGAGATAAAGGGCACAATGGGAGCTTTAGCATCGACGAATTTATACTTTGTGGGTAGTTTGACAACTATGTTGGAGAAGAAAGATCAGGTGATAGCTCAGCTACAGAGTAAATTAAAGGAGACTGAAAGAAATATCAGTTGGGAGATAAAAAAGGGTCTAGAACGAGCTAGATTAAATGAAATTCAAGAGATTCAAAAACTGAAAGCAAGCTTAGAGGAAGTAAATCAGAAAATACAGGTCACTCAAGCACAGATCTTACAGCAAGAGGAAATGAATAAACAATTACAAGATAAGATTAATTCCATTCAAAATCAAGTGGTAGAGCTCGAAATCTTCCAAGCTCAGACACTGGAAATATATACGAAGATAGAAAAAGAGCAACAGGGGGTGTTAATTAAGTTTGAGTTTATTCAAAATTACTTTCTAGGAGCAATTAAATCTTTGGAGAGTATTCTCCAGAAGGAGAGAGAAGTGAAAGCATCTAGAACAACCTTTCAAGAAGCAGTGTCTTTTCCAACAAAAGAGGAAGTCAGAGAGATTCAAAAGCTATCTGTTTCAGAGTAGATTAAAGGTGATATAATACTCAAGGTGTGGGAGGCTAACCTCGTAGAAAACAAGAAAATAACTAGAGAAATTAATGACATCTGTCAAGGAATTTTTGACCTTTTAGAGAAAACTTCATTGAACATTGGAAAAAACGTCTATCCCGGGTTGTTAGGAGAAATTAACATTGTCAAGCATCAGTTAAGATTTAAAGAAGAGCTGGAAGAAATTCAAGCAGAGATTCCACAAATAAAGGTAATCAATGTTACTCAAATTGACAAATGGATAGTAATGCCTAACTTAAAGCTACAAACTATTAAGTTCACGAGAAAGATAATCGAAGACCGTTTGCCAGAACTGCAGAGAAAGTTTTTCTTATTTGAAGCAAAGGATATTCCAAAAGCTCCCAAAGTTTTAGTGCAGTTTCTGGGAAGATGTATTCACTGTCTTAAAACAGAAGGATGATGTTCATCAACGTAGACATGAAATTCTATTTTGAATATTTTTCATCATTGGAATATAAAGCAGTTAAAATAGAAATGTAAACGGTTCGACATTGCTCATTCATGTAATTGTTAGGCTTAGGAAGTTAGTTAATCACCAACAGGAAAAAGGTTTGGTAAATCATGTATAAATACAACTTCATAAGACTGAGAAAAGGATTTTGTTTTTTGGGAGCCAATTGTATTAGAAGTTTTCTGATTTACAATAATATAGATGATGCAGAAGAGATTTTGAATTATGTCGCCTTGAAGCTATGTGTTCCTTCACTCTGTTTTCAATATCTTTCAATATATTTTATTCCATGTCTTTCTAATGAATGATCAGCTATAGTTTAATTCAAAATTCTACTATAGTTTGAATTTATTTGATTATCTAATCCTTTACAGTTTTTCCCCTGTGATTGCTATCAACAGTTTCAAGACCTGTAGGTCTGTTGGATGGTTATATCTTATACTCCATTAGAAATTTTGTCTTTTCTCCCCTTCTTCTGTTATGATATGAGATTCTTTCAAGATTAAAGCCTCATATTCTCCAACAGTGTTTCGTTGTTTTTATTTTAATATTCTCAAATTACTTCAAGTACAGGGAACGACCTTTTCTTTTATTGTGTTATTATTTTGAGTTCCAAAATTCCTTTTCTATTTCATCCCACGAAACTGAAGCAACAATTTCTAATTTTTTTTATAATTTAATAAAATTTTAATCCTCATGTCTGTCCCAAGTAATAGACAACCTAACATAGAACCCAACCTATAGGATCAAACTACCATTGCTTTGAACTTATTTAATACTATCCTACAAACAACAACTACCCGAGTTGAATTAGAACGTTCATGGGCAGTTATTGAGAGAGAAATCAGCATCCAAGAACAATGGGAAGCTAGACAGAGACAGTTGAGAAACCAACTTTGATTTACCCTTCGCAATTGATTCTTACTCCTTAATTCTCTTTATTTTTCAGATGCCTTGACGGTATACTTTAAAGCCTTAAAGTATAAACTCAGGAACAACAGTTACCATGTTTGATAATGGGGCTACAGAAATAAACTTAAACTTTATACATAGACATAGACTTAAATGGACATAGACTTAAACTTTATCATAAGCATGTTTATAAAGAAGACTTTATACAAGTCATTTCAGCCGACAAGGCACTGCCATTGGTGGATGGGGAAGTTTCTTCTCCTTCTCCTTGTTCTTGAAATATTTTGATTTTTGTTGTACATATGTAAATATTTTAGAGAGTGGTTTTTGATAGGCAGTTTTAGAAACTTTGTAGGTATTCATTTCCAAATGGACACTTTCAAGGAAACTAAGAAAAAGGGGAGTATTTTACTTCAAAAGATCATGTTATTATAACCGAATTTATTTATCTTATTAAGCACCATTTGAGTAATGAGTACTTTTATCATGATTAAAAATTGCTTGTTTAGTTAGTCATTTTTATTTCTTTGACCAGAATTCTATCTTCTTTTCAAACTAGACTTTCAGAGAACCTCTTATAACAGTTGCTTACAACCCTTAACCACTAGAAAATATACTGAAAAAAAAGTGACATTGATCTCATCAAACCTAGAGGCTACTAATACAATCTATCCAAGTCTCTGAGTCAGTGAGTAGAGTATTTTTTATAAAAGAGTAGCAAGAAGGTTGACCTGGCACTTAATCCATGGAAACATCAATTTAATTTCAATGGAAGAAGATGAGTAGGGGCTACATATATATTTTTTCTATTTTCCAATGGTTCCATCCACTACACATTAAAATGTTAAATTGTGTCATATCTTTGGATTGGTTACACTCACTTAAGTACCCCTTACATCAGGACAATCTGTAAAAGTAATATATAAAAATAAAAAAAACCGTCCAAATTAAATACCATCCCAACCCGTAAAAAGGTTTGCATAGCTGCCTCCACATCATCTTGCAAAAAGAAACATTTATATACAAATCTTAAAGGTGAGGGTAAGGACTAGTCTCTTCTATAAAAAGGGTGTAAGAGGCTAACGCATTGGGATACTTAACAGGTCTGTTGGAAGCAGGTACCAGCATATGGTATGACTAGGTAAACCCATCGGAGTATTGAATAGGCTTGCTGGTAGCGAGGCATTCTACCTGGAGAGGATGCTAATTATAAATAAAAATGTTAAGAATTTGGTTTAAAATGTGTCTTGATGTATGGCACTACTTGTGGGTATGACTGAAAGGAAGTATGCATGATTAAGTATCAGTAAATGAACTTCATTGACTTTCCACTGGAAGCTAATCTGAAGATGATCTTAAGACCCTTTTGTCTAAGTCTTCCTAACTATATGTAAGATGTTTTGTCTTACAGGTGGGGCCTTGTTCTTAACTATTTTGTTCGACTGACATGTTAAATTTACCTATACACTTGGAAGCCATAAAACTTAGGATATTGGAAGGATTAATTGATTTTCTATATGTTTTATTGATGAGTGTTACAATGCTTAGGAATGGGAGGAAGGGATAAACATTGTTCATTCGTTTAGGAAGTCTATAAGACAATATTATATGATTTCTACCATGAAATATATACCATGAAACCACGCTTTTAATTTTTTTATCAAGATACATATGTCATCAATTGTTGCATATCATGGTGATGAAAATATGATCAGTTATATACTATTTTTAAGTAATCTCATAACTTCTTTGTTCGTGTGTAGATGAAAATATTGGTACTACATCACAATTCTTTTTTTGGGGGATCTTTGCTCATGGCCAATAAAAGGGAGAACTTATCAAAGCAGTTGATAGCTTGTTTTTTCCAAGAGAGAGGGGGTTTTTCATAACTCAATAGTTATTTTATATCCAGTCATAAACTTCCTTCTCCACTATAGAGATTGGAACTCGGCTAAGAAACTAACACCTCTTTGATAAATCATTCTTCTCTATAGTTATATTGAATAAAAACATGCATACTTAAGTTTCCATCATCCTTCCATTCACCTTGGTTAACAGGAGCCTTACAATTCAATGACTCTGGAAATTCCAGGCCTATTAATACTCATTGTATAATCTTCACCAGATGGAGTGGTGGATGGAGTGGTGAATGGAGTGTCAGATAAGTTATAGTATGAAGTGTTGTAATTGTGAATGTCGTGTTAATGCTCTAGTTCAGGTATGATCACTGGAAGTTCAATTACAAATGACTGGAACTCGACTAAGAAACTAACACCTCTTTGATAAATCATTCTTCTCTATAGTTATATTTGAATAAAAACATGGATACTTAAGTTTCCATCATCCTTCCATTCACCTTGGTTAACAAGAGCCTTACAATTCAATGACTCTGGAAATTTCAGGCCTATTAATACTCATTGTATAATCTTCACCAGATGGAGTGGTGGATGGAGTGTCAGATAAGTTATAGTATGAAGTGTTGTAATTGTGAATGTCGTTTTAATGCTCTAGTTCAGGTATGATCACTAGAAGTTCAATTACAAATGTAAAGTGGTAAATTAAGCTTACTAAATATGTTATGTCCATTTGTTTTATGCATAATTAAGAGATGAATTTAAATTTATGATTTCATTGTATCATAATGTCCAAGTCTTCAATTTGGACATTGATCTAATCTCTCATATGATTTGGTTGATCTCCAAGTATGATTTCATTTAAATTTAAATTCCTGCATCATCATTACTATGTATGGAATTCATATGTGCCAAATGCACCCACGACACAATCTGCCTATATCTATTACATTTGGGACAATGAATATCATTTTGTATCGCTCATCCTCTGCTTGTTTTTCCTCTCTCTTATCTATTTATTTGCAACCATGTCGAATTGTCATGAAACTTATTCATATGATAATCTATTGGCCATTATAGAGTTCGAAGCCTACCGAGAAGTATTTCTTTGCACGGGTTGGGGCAAGTTCCTAGCCAGTCTGCAGGGGCACTATGATGAAGTTTCCCTTCAGTTCTCCCTTGGATTGGATGGAAAGTATGCTCGTGTTGGGTCACTAGTTTTCTTAGTCTCTGAAGAGTCCATTGTTGTGGCCATGAAATTCCCACAAATCGGGGACATATGGTTCAAGCAACATCAGATTCCATGACAAATTTACAATCAGGTTTTTAAACGTGAATATCAAAATGTTTTCGTGGATAAAGGATATTCAAAGGGGTGGATTAAAGATGATTTTATTAATCCTTTGATCGTTATAACCAAACTAATTACTTGCGAGGGTAAGTACTTCATCTTAAAAGCCTTCCATTTTTGCCTCTTGGCTCACTTTCAGTTTGGTAAACCTCTGAATTTTCCATTTTATTTTCTAAAGAGTCTCGAGAAAATGTCCTCCCAGATTCACAAAAATGTGACAAACCCTCACCGCAACCTATTTCATCATGGCCTTATCAAACTATTGGTTATCTGAGAATTAAAGAAATAGGGCAGAACCTAAGAAGATTTCCTTTATCAATTTCTGAACTCCCAATTGATAGTTAAAATGACTAAGATGTCAATTGATCCTATCACTACTAGTACATCTAACCCTCGTTATCCTAAAACTCCAAACCCTCCAATTAAACCTCTTCCCTCATCTTCTACGAAAGCCGAGAATCCTAATGCTGATCCTCAATTATCTACACCTCCTTTTGATTTTAAACAGAAGAAACTACAAAACTCTTTCCACCATGATTTCCCTCCAATTCCTACAAGGAGGCAACGTGCTAACTGATTCAAAGGGAAATCATTTCATAGGATCACTCAAAATGTGATTGGAAAGTCCAATACAAAGCCTCCAATTACCTCAGACCCTATTCAATTTTCCTCTGATCATGAGAGCCTCACAAGACGCTTAAATCACAACTAGTCTCACTCAAAAGGCCATTGTTACACCTTCTTCCCAAGTTCCTAAAACTTCAACCAAGTGTGAAATTCCTTCCACATCCACTAAGAATCCTAAGCCTTCTCCTATTGAACAACTTGATCAGTCCCCAACCATTGAACAATTGCAAAACTAAAATTCTCAGATGATCCAACGTCATGTAGAGCATGAAACCCTGGATCGTCATTTATACCATGACAATGCTATCCTACAAGCAAAGGTAAATTCTCTACAATGTTTGGTTGATCAAATGAATACTACCAATCACAGTATAAGAATATAGTTGAAGAATTGAAAGAGGTCGAAGAAGAAGTCTCCAGGACATGATGGAGAATCCCCTAAATCTTAATCTATCTCCTCCCTCACACGTATAGCTATGTTTTGGCAATCCATTTTTCGTTGCAGAGGGACCTGCAAAAACTTAGGCGTGGGAGGAATGTTCAATCCATGTTTTTCCTAATTGTTTCCTTCTCTAAATCTCTTTATGCACATGGAGACTATATAGTTTATACTTCTATTAGCTCTTTTTGAAGGTATTATCAGGTTTATTCCATTGATTTTCTATGGATTAGCATAAGGTATGTGTAATCCTTATTTTTGATGGTTTATCTTTAATTGAGTGAGTGCAATCTATCAACACTTTTCGTTTGTTTGAAACAGGTCGAAAATGAAATCCAGCCCTTGATTTGACCCATGATACAACCCATGATCCAACCCTCAATCTGGTCCTTGATCTAGTCCTCGATCTGGTCCTCATAGTGTAGTGCAATTGTGGGTTGGTATATCGGTGGGTTCTTCCTGTCAAATACAAAACATGGGTTTTGTACTTGTTCAAACCCTCCAGCTATGGAACTCATACTTTGATTCGAACAATTGAATTCGACCTCTATTTTGAGTGCATGAATTGTTAAGAAGATACTGTTTGTTATTAGTTTTTAATGATTTTCTATTGTAGGAGAGTGTCGTCCCTTTCTTGTCAGTGTTTCATGGAAACCTTCACAGGAGACCTAGCTAAAGCATACAAAAAAAAATCTTATCAAGAAAAGGACGAGAGATACATTATGAAGAATGATAATCAATGTATATTATGATCTATTCAATGAGTGAGTGATATTCACTCATATAGGCAATGGCATCCTATCTTAGAAATGCATGCATAATAGTGATGGTCTAAAATTAGAAAGTTTAAAATAGATGTAGTCAGTTAACTCCCACTGAACTAGTGTGCCAAAAATAGAATTTTCTCCAACACCCCTAAACACCACTATGGAGTAAAACATGAGTCCCAGATACTAGGCCATATTAGGTACTCATGTACAATGCAACTAATGAACACTAAATAAAAATGAGGAAAGAGGGAAAACCACGCGGGAACAAAACCCCCCCTCAAAATACAATGCACCAAAATAAGGAAAGGCAGTTGCTAGGACACTGAGTTCTTCACTGCAAGATGATCCCACAAAGTCTGAAACTTCATCTCACTGAAATATTTCATGAATATCTAGAAATATTTATGGATCTGATGAAGTCCTTTGGAAACTTATCTAGCCTTGTACCTCTTTATCCCATGGACCCATATGCACTTGAAAATATTCCTTTCTGGTGGAAGTGGAACTAGATGCCAAGTCTGATTCTTTAGGAGTGAGTCATACTCCTTTTTCATGGTTTCTTTCCATAATGGATTTCCCACAACCTCACTATAGAGCCGCAGATCAGAAGATTGAACCGTATAGAAATGCATGGGCATCATAGGTTCTGAAGCTAAAAGTACATGAGAAGGCTCCTCATGATGAAATTGAGTCCTCCTCGAATCCAATGGATTCCCTGCAAGGATACCTGCTTCCTAAAGTGTGAATTGTGCCTTCTTGGGCATCTGCTAATGCTTCAACACTAGATTCAAATCTATTTGTACTACCTACTTATTTACATGTACATAATCTGAGTGTATGGAATCATTTCTGATGTCTAAAACTGATGGAAGCACAAGAATATATGCATGTTGCACTGGAGGTGCATGCAAAGTACTCTCCTCATGTGTAAGTAGAAAAGAGGAGTCATCATCAGAAAACTTAGTGAATTTATACAACCTTGACTTGTGATCCACCTCACCAATTACAATGATGGAATTGTCATGCATGTCAATCACTGAAACTAAATCTGATGTAAATTCAACCTTTTTACATTTTTGAGTGATATGATAAACTAAGAGCAGATTCACATGTAAAACATTCTCAAAAATTCCATTATGGAGTTCCACTCTCTCTTCTCCTGCTACTGCTACTAGATTATCATCTCCCATGAGAATAGGAGGTCCAGAGAATGAACTGAAAGAAGTAAAAACTTCCTCTTTAGCTTCCATATGATGTGATATGCCATAATCTATAATCCATGAATCAGATGAGGAATTTATTGCAACTAGAGCATGATGATTACCTTTCTTAGGAGCATGGTCTTCTTCCTTATTCTTCTTGGCTCCTTCAGGAATGAAGTCTCCAAGGTTATTCTTTTGAATTACCCATGTCATAAGATCGATCCGCTTCTTCATGCATGTGGATTATTCATGATTCACTTTATTGAAATACATGCACTTCTTTCCCTTCTTCTTCTTACCTTTGGAATTTGAAGAATCTTTTGAACCTGAAGAATCCTTGAAGGGTTTGGAATATCCCTCCTTCTTTGACTCTAGATGTAATAGATCCTTTCATTTCTTCTTTGATTTCTGATTGGATGACCCTTTTCCATCATGCATGATGAGTGCATGTGATTTGGGATCTTTCATTAGGCCCATCTATATGAGTTTTCTATTCTCTTGTGTGAGAGACTCAATGAACTGAGCCATCATAGGCATCTTCCAATTTGCTCCCAAAATACATCTGCCAAAATGGAAATTGGAGACATATACAACATATTCTAGTCCTAGCTTGGCTAAGATTGTTAGAATAACTTTTTTCTCTTGTGTAGAATTGTCAATACCACATTCACCCAAGACTAATATCAAATATTTAAATTTAGTAAAGAAATCCTATGTATTATCAAAACGTTTAGGGTCTAAGGTATTAAACTCTACCTCAAGCATATGACCTCGCATCTCATCCTTCTTTCCAAAGAGTCCTTCCAAGGTGTTCCATATCTCTTTTGGATTCTTTCATGCGAAAACATGAAACCATAAATTAGTGGAGATTAACTCAAGAATTAGTCATGTGGCCTCATCCTTACGGTTTTCCCATCTGGTCTTCTCAAGTGCAGATGTAGGTTATGTTTCTGTTGCCATCGTCAAATTATATAGTCCTTTTCTTTTGAGTTGGAATGTGGCCTTAGAATTTCATTCAAAATAGTTGTATGGTGTGAGTATTATCACCAAACTTGATTGAAGAAGTTTCATCGTCTCCATCCCTGCTATTGATTTTGAAAAGACCCTGAAACCCCAGATCGTGGATTCTGAGATATGACAAATAGTTCTATGGAAGATATAGATATGATAAAAATATATGTATATACTAAAATATCATGTGAGTTTTGGATTATTTTGGTGAGCATGTGCATCCCTATGTCATACGTATCAAGTCAAAATTTTAGCCCGACCCAGATCGTGGATTTCGAGATATGGCCATTTTAGTGCAGAAAACCAATTTTCTAGAGAGAAGACTGAATCGTCGCACCCTAAAGAAGGATACAGTGCGGATATGCTGAATCGTTGCACCCTAGAGAAGGATAAAGTGAAATGATTGTGAACAACTGAATTGTCGCACCCTAGTGAAGAGCATAGTGCGATGATGTTGCACCTTGGCTGTGTATAGGCTGCGACGATTCCTGAATTTGTTTTCTTAAGTGTGAGTATGACCGTCACACCCTAGCAATGGATAGACTGTGTCGATTCCAATTTTCGCACCTTTCGATAGGGATAGGCTATGACGATGGAGGAAACTAGGTATACTCAATAATTAAATCCTCTTTTGCTCTTCTCTGGATTTTCTAGGTTACTCCAAGCAGCTCGACTCTGATACCATGTCAGCTGTTACACATTATATTTGTCATCCCTATGACCATTAATTATGTAAACCTATCTGTTTCCTTCAGAGGGATCAGTGGCCTGAGTTCCTAAAGAAAGAAGAGAGAATAACTTTTCTTGAGAAAATAAGTTGCGTTCTCCTTTGTAAAAAGAGAAGTTCACAGGTTGCTATATAGGCAGGGTGTGAGAATGCCTGATTCTCGCAGGTTGCACCATAGCTGGGTTGCGAGAGGTTCACAGGTTTCTCTATAGGCAGGGTGTGAGAATGCCTACACGTGGGAAAAACAAGCGTTTTCTCGAATCTTCTAGAAGGAGAAATTTCCATGGTGAGGAGGCCTCCAAATGGTTTGGATCTTACTCACTTTCATGGTTTAGTGGGATCATCCTAACCTCCTCACCTTATCCTCTTCAACTTATAAAAGGAGAGGAGCTCTCATGGAGAAAGTTAGCTTTAGAGCTTTTGGAGCTTGGATTGGGCTAAGTTGGATTTGGCTTGGAATTATCAGCTTGGTTGGAGTGTCTTTGAGTTTTGCCTTTGTTAAGATAGATTGTGAGTAGTATCAGATCTATGCTCTCAGAATCCTTGGAGTTGAAGTGTGTGGGGAACAAAGGATAGTTGGAAGCGACCTTACGACATCAAGGCCATGGTTGTAATCTCTCTTTCACATTTAATATGATACAGTAATATGATTCTTTCCTATAAAACTTGTTGTGTTTTATTGTATGATTCCTTGATCACATACATAGGTTTATATTGAGTTTGTTCTATTACTATCACTTTGGTTGGTTGTGTTTTTTTGCAGGTCCATCATGGTATGAGCATTGGAACGGATCTAGGATGGTGATGGAGAGAGGAAGTGACATTTAAATGGTATGTCACCCATCCCTCTTTAGTTAGTAAATTTAATATCTAAAACTTAAGGAAAGCGTCATGTTCTAGTGTGTTTTGTTCTAGATCTAGGTGGATCTAGGGAGATCAGTTATTGTCCGCACCTACCGATTAGTCCGATAACAAAATTGGTGACTCCGCTGGGGAACATATTGTTTCCTAGTTAGTCTAGTTTACCTTCCATTGATTGCTTGTTTTCTGGTTTCTGAGTCTGTGGGACATCCATCCAGACTCTCTGGATCTAGAAGTTCACTTATATTCCCTGTCCTTTTTCAAAGTTTTCTTTGATTACAGACATTCTTGCA
>SNQJ01S0037293.1:38971-74018 GCA_010110895.2 Picea sitchensis
GTCGGGAACATATCGTGACCGTCGGATTTCCTAACTACAAATGCATACTAATGCATACTAAAGAAACACACTTTTACCTAATGACATATTAGACCAAGTAGATCTTAACTAACTCCTAAGTGTCTAAATATCCTAACAGTTTTCTTCCAGAACTGAGCATATGTGCTGCTAGTCAGCGTCTGATTCTTTTTCTTGATCAAATCGTATTTCTCGAAAATACTCAGCTTCGGTCCTGCTTTGCCTGGCTGGTTGACTGGTGGAGTATATGTAGGATTATTTGGCAATATTGTGGTTATGATATACTTGTTTCTTGTACTAAGTAGTGACCGATCCACCTCCATAATTGTAGTGGATGGAATTGCCTTTTCGCCTGCCGCGTCAGGTGCTTGAGTGGTTTTCGGCCTCTTTGTGTGCAATTGGAATTCTTCAGATGATACTTCAGTGATGGAAGGCGAAGTGTCCTTCCTAGGCCTTTTCTCCTTTGGAACCTACGGTGTAGTCGTCTATGAAACAGTGACCAAAGGGTCCTATTGTTCAGTCTCAATCAGAGTGTTTGGCTCCCATTCCGTCTCGTTTGCAAACTTTTCTACCTCGGGCTTGTGTATATGAACATACGAGATATTCTTATTTTTGACCCTCATTTCAGAAATTACCCCGCATGGATCATAGTGCCACTTGAAACTGGTAAACAAATTCATTTCTTTTAGCAGTCTGTCTACTTCCTCCCCAGCGCCTCGATTGTTGCAGATGAAAGACCCAATCTGCCCTTTGATCCTGAGTTGTTGCTTCTTCTTCAGAGACACAAAATGTATGTCGTCTAAGTTTATCATCTGTCTTATGTATTCTAGGGAAAAAATTCTGATAGGTAAGTATCTGGGCAATTTATATGGGGCCAACTCGCACCCATAGACTCTAATCTCAGTGTGATTTTGGTATAGGTACCAATCACCAGTCTTTGTAAGGTTCGAGAGATGTAGAATCCTCTTAATTTCCTCATTAATTCTGGGTTCGGGTCTGCCGCTAAGCATACTCACCACTGGGTGGTAGAACTGTTCAATGAACTGCTTGAAACTGAATTTTGTGGAGTTATGTCTGAGCAGAGAAGTCCATGCTGTGATTGCCTGTGGTTTACCATCATCGTCCATCTTTCGCATAGAGAAAGAGAATTTGTCGGCTTGGAAGAAAAAAAACAGGTATGCCAGTATTGAAGAATAACGGAACATGCCTTCTGTGGAAGAAATTTATGAATTGTTCATGAATTTTGTCTGCTAGAAACCTGTTGTAGTCGAACTGTGTAGTAGGTTTCTCATCGGTGGAGAAAATGGATAGAAAACCCAAAATGGGTTCATCTACCCATTGATCTGAAAAATATCCAAGCAAGGCACACAGTAATGTGATGACCTGGTTTCCTTTTATTGAGAACAAGGAGGAAGGATAAAGGGGGTTTGTAGTGGGGAGCTGAGTGGATTGTGGAAGAAAAAGCTCAAAAATATGAGCTCTTTGAGGGAACGACAGCTTTTGGTAGAGCTCTGTGATGATTTCGAGGTTAAACGGTGAGGCGGAGTTGGCTCTGGATATTTGCATCATTTAGTCGATGGTTTTTGGTGTGATGAGGAAAATAATTTCCCCAGATGAGGACACAATGGCTCTTTGTTTAGGAATGTAGTGGGCTTGGCACTTGAGGGTGAATTCTGGGAAGTGGTGAATCTGGGGGAAAAGATACAAGGGTAGGTTAGACTCCCAGAGCCCAATTTCATCACTCTGGTCTAGGAAAACTTCTTTAAGCCATGACTGTAGGTCTGCGAAGTTGAAATCGCATCTTGTGTCTGCGATTAAGTAGTCTTTGTCAGCCAGAGGAATACTTTCGAGGTTAACAGGAGGTGAGAGAAATAGATTCTCCTCTCCTTCTGTTCTATTTAACTTTGGCGCCATCACTATAACAGTAAATGAAAATAAAATAAAGGTTAGTGGGGATGACTGTAGATGTGGGCAACTGACTGTAACGGAGAGGAAAATGGGGACAATTCTCTGGTGCGACGACTAAGCAAATGGTGAGGGTAGTTTTGAGCAAATGGATACCCGTTGGGCGCGGGAGACAGGTCATTTGGTTAACGGATAAGTAAGCCAGTAATAAATGGCCAACGGGTCATTTAGAGCGTGAGATGGCAGGTGACAATGACTAAAGCATATGGTTGAGTGACATGGCGGGTATCGATTGGGGGAAAAAACCATGGTGAAGGGACTTGCCACGAGTGAACAAGAGAGAAAAACTGGCAGAGTTATGGGACGTGACTCTTTACGGAAAAGGTGGATAATGACATCATGAAATGACGAGGTATGTCAGATAGGAAAAGGCAATGGGATTCGGGACCAATAAACTCATGCCACATATAGATAGGGGGCCCGCCAGAGAAAAATCCCATTCCGGACCCCCCCACCTCCGTTAAAAACAGATCGGTCGAGGGGGTCCGAAAAACACCACGAACCATTGATTTGAGCACTTCCTTATCAACCGCAGATCCATGCACGATCTTTAAAACACATTTTGGACCCCCCCCCCTCCATTAAAGGCAGAATGGACGGGGGGTTTCAGAATCCAATATAAACCGTAGATCTAAGCACTGAAACCTGAACCATCCAGATGTGCATGTATATTATCTTCGATTCCTAACCCACCCCCCCCCACCGTTAAAGGTAGAATGATCGGGGGGGTCCGAAATATCTTGTCAACCATAGATCTAGGTGTGTTCATCTGAGCCATTCATACATGAGCAGTGCATAATTGTGAGCGCGAAAGCATATGTGCCCTGAAAAACTTAGGATAAGTGCATATCGTGGGTTTTCCCAAGCTTTTCCCTGTTTTGTCACCAAGGGGGTTAGAGATCAAAACTTCAATCATCAAAGGCATGGTTCAACATCGATTATCCTACCTATTTATTGAGATAAAGCAAACTACCCTATGCTCTAATCTAATTACCTATGACAATTAGTCCAGATTAAATTGTTGGACTAAGAAATTACTCTATCCTAGGGGTTATCTGACCAAGTTTAGGCAGTTTGGTCAAATTCATTCACTAACTAAACTAAATCACTTGGCTAATATTAAACAGTTTAGCCAAGCTTATTCACTACTCCTATCAACATCAATTTAAAAGAACTTGGCCATGCTTGAAAGGTATGGACCAAGTCATTGTTATTGCATGGGGCTCTATCGAATTTCTCTTATGCCCTCTTTTATTCTTTTTCCTTTTCTTTTTCTTTTTCTTTTATTTTCTCTTTTCAAATTATTTGCAGAATGAAAAATCATTTGACAAAAAAAAACCACTAAAGAGATAACATTTCAGTCACCATTTGATCTTATAAATTATAGGGTTATAACAGGGCCGAGAGACACAGTGTTGGAATGGTGGCTTGCATTGAATAGGATAAAGAACGCACCTTGGACAGTTTTAACACCTCTAGGGGCCATTGAAACCTCTCCCATCGCCATTGAAGGCTGACAGGACTGGTTCGGGCTCTTGGTACCTGTGGCCTAGCTTGAGTGCTCGTCTGAGTGCTTGTCCAGGCACACTGAGTTAAATGTCATCAAGGTGTGCTTCATGGGGAGTTATATCCTCGGTGGGTGGTGGCATGGGACATTAATTCCCCTCGCCATCTGTCTCGGTCAGTTGTCCTCCCGCTCTCGCCTCGTGTCACCCTATCCAGGTGAGGATAGTCCCTTCGGGCTAGCTCTTGGCAGTGGGTCCACAGTGTCAAACTTTGAGGTCATTCGATGTTCATGAGGGTGATTTGTTGAGTGATATCCACCCCCTTGTTTTCTAGTCTGTATGCCACTCTGTTTGCATCCCTTCTCACATGAGAGGTGATGAGAGTGAGAGATGGTCTAAGTAGAGATTGGAAGCTGTGAAGAGGGCCCAACAGGCGCCAACTTGGGGTAATCTTTTCCGGATTCCTTCCATCGATGATTTTGGAAGCAATCTGTGTATGAAAATCCATGTTCTTCTTCAACTTAGTGTCCATGAATTCCCATAAATGAGACCAAAACTTTCCCAAAAAGAGAGAGTCTAGATATGATATGATAGATGTAGGAAGTCCAAAATGAGCCCAAACATTAGAAAAGAACATATGTGTTGTTTGGTCAGTTGTGACCTATTTCTTGCATGGCATCAAAATACACATCTTGTTGAATCTATCCATGATGACATATAGATAATCGTGACATGTCCTAGACATCAGCAAACCCCCTACAAAATCCATCGAGATACTTTCCAATGGCTGAGAAGGTACTGGACGTGGTGTATATAACCCCAACTTTTTGTTTCTAGGCTTACTTGTGGAACACATAACACACCCTTTGATATACTTGGAAATTATTTCATTCATTTGAGGCCAAATAACAATACCTCTTTAATTGTGCTACTATATTACCAACTCCAAAATGACTAGAAATGAGAGATGTGTGAGCTTGTCTTATTACATTTACTCTTTCATATCTGGGTATACAAAGCTTTCCAAGATGATATAACAAATTTTCATGCATATAATAATATCAATGCTAATTTCCATGAGTTAATGCATCATATACCTCTTTAAAATCATCATCCCTAGCATATTGTTATGAATAACCTTCATGTGCTAAAGGATTATTCCTGAGTATTGTGGATGCATTAATAACTAGTCTTGACAACATATCTGCAACCTTGTTATGAATACCTTTCTTATACTTGATTACCAAATGAAACTGTTGTAGAAAACCCATCCACCTGAAGTGTCGTGATTGTTGTAGCTTAGTCCTTGATTGAAAATATTGTAATGGATGATGATCTGTATGAATTGTGGTATCCTTTCCCATTAAGTAATGATTCCATTTATTTACACTTTGTACCAATGCATAAAATTCTTGATGATATGTTGGATATTTAATCACATCTTGAGTAAAAGTCTCAGAATGATAACACATAGGTTTTTCTCATTGCATCAAGACTGCTCCCATGGCATATTTGCTTGCATCGGTTTGAATCTCAAATGGCTACTATAGATCTAGCAGAGCCAATATTGGTGCAATTCTTATCTTTTCCTTCGATGTCTCGAATGCTTTATGATGCTTCCCTCCCAATTGAAAAACTTGTTTAACACTTGTTAATGCATGTAGAGGATCTTATATGTATGAGAAATTAGCAATAAATTTCCTCCAGTAGTGTATTGCTCCTAAGAAGCTCCTAACTTCTGTGGTAGTATTTATCTTGGGCCATTAAAAATGACTTATACTTTTGCGGGATCTATCTTTAACTGACCATTCCCTACAATGTATCCCAAATATACAAGAGAAATTTTTCCAAATTCACACTTAGACATTTTGATATACAACCTCTCTTTCTTCAAGAGTTCAAACATTTTCTTGACATGATTTATATGATATTCCCATCTTCGACTAAAGATCAATATATCATCTAAATAGACCATAACAAAATCATCCATGTAGAGTCTAAATTCATCATTCATTACCCTCATACACGTTGTTGGTGTATTGCATAACCCAAATGGAATAACTAACCATTCAAACAATCCTTGCTTGGCCTTGAAAGTTGTTTTCCATATGTCACCTTCTACAATTATGGTAACCACTTCTCAAATCCAACTTAGTAAAATACACAACATTCTTTAATTGATCCAATAAGTTATTTATGGGAAGAGGATAACGGTTCTTTACTATAATCTTGTTTAGGGCTTGAAATTCAATAAACATCCTCCAAATGCCATCTTTATTTGGAACTAACACACTAGCAGAACCACATGGAGAGGAGCTTGGCCTGAATATTCCTTTATTGAGCAACTCCTGAAATTGCTTCTTTATTTTTGCATTATCGATCACGGATGACCTATACATTCCAATATTAAGAAGAGGAGAATCATGTTGTAAATATATTTCATGTTCAACCTCCCTCTTAGGAGGCAACGTTGTAGATTCCTAAACAACTCATCATAGTTACATATGATGTTGACCATATCCTATTTATGATCTGGAACACAACCTGATAAAGCATCGGTTATATATTCTTCTTTTTGTTTCACTATCATGAGAACAAAAGGTTTATTTGCGCTCATGAGTATCTTCATTTTCCCTATGCTCACTAAAGAAACATTAGTTTTGATACAATGAGCTCTAACAATATATTCAGCCCCATCCTTGAAAAGATGATATTTATTTTCTTTGTGATAGAATATAGGCTTCATGTCAAACACTTTTCAAACCTAGATCTGATACCAACTTGATCAGAAAAACCCTTAGATGTTGACTAGTTTTTTAAATACATATAAACATCTGCTCGATCTTCGAAATAATAATGATCACTTGATTGTTTGTAATTTACATGTGAAATGCTTAAATAACCAAATACACTTTAATGATAAAATACTTACAAATAACTAAGCACAAAATAAACAACAATAATGAAATCACATGCACAAGTTTGATAAAGCAGTTCCCCCAATTTGGGCTTCATCTTCAGGTCCACTTCCAATAGAGACCTCTTTATTAATGCTCAAATGCTTTTTTTTTACAATGACCTTTTTACATGTTGCTCAAATGAATAAACATAATGTGTCGTTGGATTCCTTACGAAAAATCATGAAAAATGAGTATAAAGTTCTTAAGCTTATATCAAGGGACCTCTCGGCACACTTTATGGTGTAGCCCCAAAGTCCTTGTACCCTCAGGAATGCACTTTGAGACATAATATTTGCAATTATGATGATTCCTTGCCTCAGCATGTGCACCATTAAATAGGGCGCGGGCCCTTAACTGCCCTCTGGATTCCATGCTACCATTTAACTATTATTTATGGTGTAGTTGTAACCAACTAGAGTTGGTGGAATGTTGGTTAGACAAGTTTGTTAGGTTGTTGGATATAATAGGAGGTCTAGGGGTCAATCCTTGGACTCCTATATATATCATTTTGTTACCACATATATATACGGTGGTTTGAATACATATGGCATATGGTTTAAAACCCCTCACAAAATATATGCCTTATGGTTACATTGGATTGTATATGTTATAGTAGGGGCCAAGGGATTAGGCCCTTGGCCCTGTTTAAAACCCAACTAATACACCATACAACTTTAAATAAAACTCATGCCCAATATGGTTAAGTAACACTCACATGGTGCATTGGAAACAAAGTTTTTGAAAGGGTTATGGAGGTCATAGGTTCAACCCCCTTCGACTCCATGATTTTACATAAATATAACCATTAATGGCCAATGGGAGTCTTCCACGTGGCAACCTCTCATTGGTTATCTCTTTCCACGTGTCAACATGTAATTGGACCACATAACTTGTATGATCTTCCAACACACGCTCCGAGTCAGCATATGGTTAGTCCAAGTGCCACATTGGGGTGTGGAAACATCATCTATATGGCCTATACGATCATGTGTCACATGTCACATTTCCCCTTTTACTTTGAATTTTTGACCAAGTTGACTTAAACTTTGACTACTCATAACGTTTGCATACGGAATCTGTTTGACTTGACATTTGCATCGTTGGAAAGATAATAATGAGATCTACGCATTGATGTTGTTTTTGAGAGAACTTAGGACAATTGAATTTTGATAATTTATTAACCATTATGGTCCTTTATGGATTTTCCAGATCCTCTTGGACCTCTATGAGCATTCCCGGATCCTCTTGGATCATCAGTCCAAACCATAAGAAAAGAAGGGTGACGAGAAGTCGAAGAAGGACACTAGAAAGTGGTGTGAGTTTCACAAAATACCTTGGCACGACACCTATGAGACATTTGCGTCAGCCAACAATGATGCATGCACTATGACATCAAGCCCTTAAAAGATGAGGTATTGTGTGATGTTTCCCCACTTGAATTTTGTGGTGTTCTTTTAGGACAACCATATATGTGGAATTATTGTGTTGTTTATGAATCTAGGACCCATACTGTCATTATTACTTTGTGAGGTTAACTCTACAGGGTACCAGAGGTAGTCCCAACCACTGTAGTCTCTTCAGTCTCCACGAAGTAGTGCATAAAGGTAATCTCTTAGAATAAGAGATTTTTCCTCTTTATGGTTCATTCATAAGGTGAATGAAAAATTAGTGAAACCGCCAAAACCTCTACATAATATCCCTCTACACAACAGAAGAAGGTGGACAAGATAGTATAGGAACACAAAGACATCTTTGCCTCACCTATTGGGGTTCCCTTGCACTATCAAGTAAATCACTCAATTTATTTGACACATGATGCCCCTCTACCCAATGGCCCTATATATAGGTTCTCTATTATGGAGAATGAAGAAATAAAATACCAGATCTAAGCGCTAATTTTGAAGGGCCACATTAAACCAATCTCCTCACCTTGTGGGAGCCCAATTTTTCTAGTACAGAATAAGGACAGGACATGGAAACTTTTTATTGATTATAGAGCCCTAAAAAATATCACAGTCGAGAACTGGTACCCAATCCCCTAGATTGGTGATATTCTAGATCATATCAAGGGTGTCAAAACTTTTAGTAACATTTATTTGATGTCAGGCTACCACTGGGTGTCAATTGAGTAAACTGATGTATGGAATACAAGCTTCAAGTCTAAAGAATGTCTCTTCAAGTGGATAGTCATGCCTTTCATATTAAATAATTCCCCGACCACATTCATGTGAATGATGGATGATATATTTAGACCATTCACAAAATACTTTCTAGTAGTATATCAAGATGACATCCTCATGTTTAGAAAAACCTAGGAGGAACATTTGAATCATATTCAAGAGGTCTTGTGCACTCTATGACAACACAAGTTAGATGTCAATTTGGAGAAGTGTTCCTTTGGCATGTTCACTGAGCTCTATAGCTTCTTGGGCCTCGCTAACTTCTACCGCAGGTTTTTTTGGGGGTTCTCTCACATCGCTTGGGCCTTAATCCAAGTGACCAAGGGTAGAGCCAAGGCCAAGTTTGTTGGGTTGCATCATAATAAAAAGAACTTGAGGGTTTGAAATTCTTCCTCTTCTCAACACCAATCCTTGTTCTTCCAGACCTGCAATTTCCATTTGATATTGAGATAGATGCTTCATATTATTCCATTGATGCAATCCTCACTCATCATGGGAATTCGATGGCCTATCACAATGAAACACTATCTGATGATTTTTGAAAATACCCCACCTATGACAAAGAGATGTATTCCATTGTGAAGGCATATTGAAAGTGGAAGTATTATATTATGGAGAAGGAAACGATCATCCACACTGATCACATGTCTCTACAATTCATGCAGACACAAGGAAAGTTACATAATGAATTCCATAAGAAGTGATCCACGTACCAGAAACAATTCCACTTGAACATCAAGTAGAATAAGGGAAGCACCAAACATGTTGCATACTACCTCATTCCACCCCCGGTTGTGGTGCCAACCACAGTTCTCAACTCACGTGGGAATGAGACCTCCAATTGGATATAATTATACAAAAATTACTTTGAATTTGTTGCTACCTATCAGACATTGAGTGTAGGAAAACCAATTCTATACTTTCATCTTTAGGATGGACTTTTGTGCCATCTGAGCCATATCTATGTTTCTTCAAGTGAGCATAAAAATATGATTTTGTAAGCTCATTACAGTCGGGTGGCAGGACACTTTGGCATGGAAAAACAATGGTGGTACTACAAAATCATTTTTATCAGTCAAAGCTTCGACAATATGTCAGCAAGTATATCAAATATTGCACTTCATGTGCCATTTCCAAACCTGTCATTAAGAAACATGGGCTATACACCCCTCTTCCTACTCTTGAAATTCCTTGAGAGTCCATATCCATGGATTACATGTCTGGTGCACCTTCAACCAAGCATGGTAATGACTATGTCTTCATGGTCATTGATTGATTCTCTAAGATGGCAGTTTTGACACCTTAAAAGAAGAGCATAAAAAATGAGGCCATTGTTAAAATCTTCTTTGAGTATGTTTAGGTTCATTTTGGGCTCCCACAAACCATTATTTTAGATCGAGACACTACGTTCCTGAGTACTTTCTGGTCCATCCTATGCTCGTTGATAGACACCAAACTAACCAAATCAACTGCGTTCCACCGAAAAATTGATGAACAAATAGAGGTAGTCAATAGGATGATTTTTCATATCCCGAGGATGTACAATTCCAAACATATACACACATGGAATGAGAGTCTTCCTTATGTTCAACATAGCTACAATAGAGCTCTCTATAGCTCTTTTGTCCATATCCCTTTTCAGGCATGCTTGGGGTTCCATCCATTGGCCCCTATTGACGTAGCTCTACCCATTGTAGTTGCACAAGAAGAGTCCTCCCATGGTCAAACCGAGGCTAATCGAGATACCAAATTTATTGAACAAATCCAACACATCCAACATCAGGTTGATGATATTCTACAGAAATCCAACGCCAAGAATAAATAGTGCCACGATCAACATCGGGTACCACACAACTTTCAGGTGGGAAATAAGGTATGGTTTCATTTGAAAAAAGAGCACCTCATAGGACCCCATCATAATCTCCACCCACATAAATATGGTCCTTACAGCATCACCAATGTTGTGGGTGATAATTCTTTTGAATTAAGTATTCCCCCTTTCCTTGGCTTACACCCCATATTTAATGTGGAACTACTTCGACCATATTCTCCACCTCTCCTAGACACTTCCGATGTGTTTGAGCACTTGTCCCCTAAAGAAATCAATCTTGAATACATTGAGAAGGTGGCAGTGGATCGGATCATGGACACCAAGATGAAGGACACCCTCCAACAGAACATCCAACTCTATCAGGTCATCAAAGAAGGGCAGCTTCTTCACCAGGGTAAGTGGTTCACCAGGAGTCAGATTCAACATAATTTTTCCCATCTAATGGAGGAAATTATAGCAATGGGAACCATTTCTTCTTAAGGGGAGAGGACTAATCAAGGTGGATACTGGTGGCCACCCACCTGTTCCACTGATTCAAAATTGTTCCACATATTGGCAATTTTCTACAGTTTTTCATGTCCCAAACTTCTGGGGCCATTGTAAGGCCCTAATTTACATTTTTTGATGTGGAAGTACCCAACAGATAGTTCAATGCATGTATTGGGCCATTCAGAATGTGTACTTCTTAGCTAGACCTACTTCTCATCTAGACCTTTTCAATGAGTTATCAAGTGCCCCAAACGAATATTGTATGCAAAAGTAACACCCCTGGGAAGTTGATGTATCAATTAACCACATCGGGGCCCACAGACCTTTTGGAATTTCATCTTCTAGGGTTAGCTTTTTGGATGTTCAGGATTTTATCATTGATGCTTTATGTTAAAAGGAATTTTTAGTCTCTTTGTAATCGACTTCTTATGAATGAGCGTAGCCGACACATCCCTTTCGTTAGGGATAAGCTACCACCATTCTAGCTAGTTTGTGTGCTTTTCATTTTACAGTATTTTGTATTCCATTAATTAATAGAGTCTGGATTCCACTATATTTATATGTTCTCTGCTATATTTTCATTTGTATCTCATTTCATTATCATTATAATCTGGATCAAAATATCCTTTTGCAACTAATCTCACCTTGTACTTTTCAACATTGCCATATGAGCTGATGTTTTTCTTGAACACACATTTGCATCTAATGGGTATTTGTCCATCAGGAAATGGTATCAAGTCCCATGTATCATTATTCCTAAGTGAAACTATCTTTTTATCCATGGTCAATCTACAAGAATCACAATTTTCTATCTCCATTGCCTCTTTCACAATTCCAAGCTAACACCTTGTATTTTTGTTAATTCAAAACAAAATATATATATAATGTCTAATTCCTAGCATGGGAGAAAACACCCAGGAGAACCACCTAGATGGAAAAAAGCATTCGATGAAGCTCCTTCATTTGGTTTTCTAGAATGAGGCCTCAACATATTTTTGTAGCTTCTCATTCAATTTCCTTACCTCATTCATCTTCTCCTTATTCAAGTCAAGCCTAACCTTATCTACTAACATATTTCCTAGTAATTTACAACTTCTTAATCTCACAATTCACACATTCCAATTCATGGAAAAGGACAAAGGAGGATTCCCTAGCCTTCTTCTTGTTAATTTGTTCATTTACTTTTCTTTGTGATTTGAGCATTGAAGAATCCCAAGAAGAGTAACAATTGGTTATATGTAGATTAGGCAGAGACCTTCTAAGTTTAACAAGTAGGGAAACTATTACAACAAAGAGTGGTGGCCTTTCTCTCCATACATCGAATCCAACATCAGTATAAAATTCCATTTTCATTTAGCCATGTTGGCACTAGTGTGTCATACACATTGCATGCATATTGCAAGAAAGGCACACACATACATTTTTTGTAGTTACATTGATAGGTAACCTTGCATGGAGATTCATATAATATTAAAGTGGATATGGATACCTAAAATAGCTAGTGATTTATTGCATGTGGTTTTAGAAACCATACATGGTTTGTAGTTTTATGATACCTATATATTGAGTGTTTGGGTTGGAGGTATGGTATGAGTTTATGAAATGTACCATTATGTTGTCAAAATTCCTCTAGAAAATGTATGGTACTAAATGTAACATCCCCAAAAATAAATTATTTTTGAATTTGAAATTTCTTAGGAAATTTATTCCGTTTTTGGTAAATTCGAAATTGGAAAATTTTTTGCCATTTATGGAAATTCTGAATTCCGACTTTGGTTAATTGTAATTAATGATTATCACTATTGGGAAAAGATCTGATTTGACCCAACTAACTACTTGACTATGACACTTGTATGAAACAAAATATTTTATAATTATTGCAGGAGGGCAAATGGAACAACCATGTTGAAATCAATTGTCCATGACTCCATGAGTGGGGAACATGTTGGAACTGCCTCAAGGATGATTGTTACAAGTGTGTTGATGGGCGAAATTGATTGCTCGTCAACTGAAAGAGCGAGTCTGGTCCGGGGTTGTCTAATTAACCCAAGCCATTTGGATTGACTCACTCTGACGGGTTTAATGGCTCCGTTGGCCAATATAAAGTCCTAAAAGAAATAAATAAACAAATAAGAGCAGCACNACAATTTATGAGTTTTAATCTAAATTGACTAAAATCAATGTAAAAAATGGCTCTTTTGATGGAAGTAGATAAAGAAAGCAAAACTAACTATTTATTTTTGGTTCGCTTTTAATCTCTATGCATCTGTAAGATTAAATATCAAAATACTATGGAAACAAAATATGTAGACAGCAAAAACCAGACTACATATAAGGATTTCTAAAACGAACAAGCAAATAAAAGGAACAANTTACACAGAGAACTGTTTGTCTAATTTACATACATGTTATACAATTTATGAGTTTTAATCTAAATTGACTAAAATCAATGTAAAAAATGGCTCTTTTGATGGAAGTAGATAAAGAAAGCAAAATGAACTATTTATTTTTGGTTCGCTTTTAATCTCTATGCATCTGTAAGATTAAATATCAAAATACTATGGAAACAAAATATGTAGACAGCAAAAACCAGACTACATATAAGGATTTCTAAAACGAACAAGCAAATAAAAGGAACAAACTGACCTATTAACGACTTGAATAGCATGCATCTGACGTTCGTATGATCATGAATCGTCCATTCAGTCTGTCCCGAGATAAATCTACAGTGCACTTTCACGTTGTTTGGAATAAATGTCAAACATTTTGTTGACTGCTGGATTTAAATAATAGAACGACAGGATGCAAGATAATAACTGTGATATATGAGACTGCAAGTAATTACACATAAGCTAAATACGATAGTAACAACCTTCTTTTAATCACTCAACGAGATTAAGATAAACCTTAATATTTAAATTGAATGATCATTCACTATTTTCATATAACTGAAGCATAAAATTGCGAACTGTATGAAAGAAATTATCTTGACGACAAAATAATCTGTGAAGACGAAAGCTATCAACAGTGATCAAATTATAAAGATAAAAAAATCATAGACAACAACAATATTTACAAATAGCTAAAGCGGAAATGTAAACATATGTTATGTCCAAATTCGAGTATAAGCTGTCCACAACTAGCCCCAGGCCAAGATGTCCTGATTACAAAAATAATGGGTTTTTAAAGCCTTCAGAAAGGTAACTGTTTCCTCTTCTGAGATCAAATATTGATTACAAAAATAAAAGGGGGATATAACCACCCAGATCATACTAGATCCTCTAAAGCTAAGAAAAGGTTTATTTCAGTTTATACAAAAATGTACCAAAGATATGGCTAAGAAGCCTTCAAATATGGCTCAGATCACTTGGTAACCATGAACTCCTGGATATCCTAAAAAGAAAAGAAAAAATAGAGAGATTTAGATATATTTTTAACCATTAATTTTCAAAACTCAAATTAGAATAACTGGCTACAGAATCTGTTGATTCTGTAGCTAGTTATTTTAGTGAAATGAAATCCAATTTATTGAATGAACAAAACAAACTAATCTTAATAAATCACCCTCTTTTAAGATAAAAAAAGAATCATACCTCTAACTGTAAAATCAAATCGTATCAGATGATCTTAAAATTCACTATTGATGTTACAACCTCAACGTTTTCAAATGTTACATTCCCTATAGTCTTCATACGTTTCCCTTTGCTTTGAATGACAGACTCAAGACTATGTTTTTCATTCGTTAAGGCATCGATCTGATCAGTGAGAGATTTAACCTGTGACTCTAGGATAGGTATGTCGGTGTAGTATCTATCAATCCAGGATAGGCAAACTTCACACTTCGACTATGCGACGATCCCTTGGGAATAATCACAATTGTGAACCGGGGTACTTCCAACATGGACTGTAGATTTATTACCTAATTTAATACCAGGAAACCCTTCGATATGTTTCAGACAAGGTGGTAAATTGTCTATGAAGTTGTAAGGCTGATCGAGGAGTGGTTGGGACGAAAGAGGGTCTTCCTCGGCGAGAAATCTATCAATTTAGGAATCCAAACTCTCATGGATCTTGATCATCTTGATCGAGCTCACATGAGGGTTCGACTTGTTTCGGAGCTTCCTCAAAATTAACCTTTCGGCTCTCTTATTTTTAAAACTCAAATAAACATCACCTTTAGACTTCTTGCCTGTATGTTTGTTTGAATTTTTTACAGAGTCGTTAGAATGTGTATCTTGCCCATGGGGTTGTTCAGTGGCTTTTGGGTCGGGTTCAGGGTTGTTGTAGGTGGTCGCAAGACAGGCCTGGGTAGATGTGAGGGGCGTTGTAGGGTAGACTACTATTTATTCAACCACAAGTTTGTCGACCTCTTCCATATCGGGGTTAGCAAAATCGTTTCTAATTAAAAAAGAATCCCAATTGTCATTCTGCAATTTCAATTGATGAACAAGCATCATTTTTATTAAGCCGTGATGGAAAAGGCTCGAATCTGAACATTGTTTTTTGTACCTTTTGGACATTTTGTAAAGGCTCCTCCATAAATAATAAGGCATGTTTAAAGGAAACCATATGAAGTGCAGGAGACGATGCAAATGATAAAGAAATACAAGACTGAAATGACCTTCACGAGTGACAAACTGTTTCACCACAACAAGCAGACCGTGCCATCGGGCTTTCAGTAAGGAGACTGGCATACCTTTGTCACATCCTTTGATCTTACATGATGTAAAGAAGAGAGTCCATGGAACCTCCTCTACCTTAGCATTCTTGAACCACCTCTGACCGCTCACAGGGAGTCATGTTGCCTGGCTCAGAAAGTCTTTTATGACTTCAATTTGAATGTCCCCCACCTTAGCTCTACATCCATCGAATGAGAGAGAAAATTCCTAGGTAGTCTGTAGGTTGAAACCCTGGAATTTTTCAATGAAAAAGAGCCAACCGTTACCCTCAAGATATTCCCTGGAATCATCATAAAGGAGAAAGGCCTGAGTGCCATTTGGTTCAACTCTAACAATAGGGGCCATGGTGAATCAAAGGGCCATCAACAAAACACAGTGCGTAGGGAGGGTTTGTAAGAACAGACCAGAGCTATACCCCGAGCCCGAAAACCATGAACAGTGAACGACGTATGAGAAAAAACTCATAATGAAAAGATAGGCAATGAATTGAAATGAATGGGAGGGGCGTTGCAAATCCCAAGACCAAGTTTCAACATGATGGGCTAACTGCGATCGTATTGCCACCTCTCATAAAGTACAGCCACGACCAGTGCATTCAAAAGAAAATAAGTGCACAACATAGTGGGTTCAATCATAAGGTTTGGTAGAGTAAAACTTGTAAATCAAAGCCTAGTAATGAGAAAACATATGAGCAATAATCACACAAAAAACCATATCAATGCTCAAATAAATAAATAAATCATTTGTTGATATAATTTACAATCCCCAAGCATGTTTGGCATTCAAGGAATCGAAACAAAGAGAATATTCTTCATAGCAAGGAACAAGGCTTCATTAATAAACAATAGAGACATTTTGCCTTTCATAAATTTTCGAATAGAATGGTAACACAGTCATAAGTTTTAATTCTTCATTTTCATGCTTTCAGTCATGACGAAGCATGAAAAAACAAATAGGGAAAAGTGACAACTTACAATTTTCATTTCGAAAATTGCTTATGAAGAATAGAAAAATGGATGACCCCAGTTAGGCAGGTACATAGATCATTTAATTGATATAAAAAGTTAAAAATATGTTGGGTTGCCAACAATGGCGACATGCTGGGAGAAGCAGTTATCTCTGTAATACGAATGAGTTCAGGTTAGAGAAATCAGAAAGATTTCAAATCGAAGAACAACTGAAAGGTTATTTGAACATCTTTAATAATCATGACGTAGTCCAGTTTAAGATATCTTTCATTTAAAAAGAACGAAACCCGGTGACAAACTTCACAAAAGAAGGCCACGATGTTTAAGTTAATGTCTCCAATACTGTTGACAGCGCCACTGCTTCCAGCAGGCATTCATAGCCTCGACAGGGATGTCAATTAACCCACTCTGACGTCTGTATCCTATCTAAGAAATTTCAAATCAGAATGAAGGTTGGTTATGGCCAAAAACAAGATTCATACCTGAGAATTTTCTTTTACCTGACATCGCTTCGCTACCAGCGGGCCTGTTCAGTACCTCGGCGAAGTTATCTTGGCGTCATGCATGCATTTACCCGCTGCCAACAGACCTGTTCAGTGTCCCAGTGGGTTTACAAACACTTCCCATAGCTCTCTGAGAAATTATTCACATTCTGATATAGTTTTAAAGATATTCAACAGAGCGGGGTGACGCTGAAAATTCCAGTTTTTTAACACAACTTAATATTTCATAGGCCTTTAAATTTTTCTTGCTAACCTTCATCAAGATCTGAAACATAGTTCATTAATAAAACTGATTTTCGAGGACAGGGAGACATTGTTGAGTTTCTTTCTTAAAGAGCAGGGACAACGTAAAGAGCTTTTTAAAGATAATCATGAATACTTTCAAGTGCAAATTGAAACCGAGAAATCGAATTTCAAACAAAATATCATCTTTAACTAGCCTACAATTTCAAAGAAAGACAACAATTGATGCTCTGACAACCCTTTGAAAATTATTTCGAGATGAAGCATTCTATTCTCCTTTTCTGAGCTAGACTGTAATACAGGCATGTTTGACTCAAAAGGACCAATAAACAAAAAGAAAAATAAAAACAAACCAGCAAAGAAAAATGGAAAGCGAAGAAATCAAAACAGAAAAATATGTACAAAAGGTGTATCAGAGAGTTGTCAGGTAAAATACCTTTTGAGAGCTTGGCCATTCACCGGGAAGGTGTCTGGCTGTCCCTCTAAATTCTGCAGGCGGAAAGAACTGGGACCTAGTTTTTCAGCAATTAAGAATGGTCCCAACCACAAGTTTTGGAACTTAGTATGTTTGCCTTTCCCCTCATGAGGTTTGTCCCACTTAAGGACAAGATCGCCTACCTCAAAATTATTGTCTGACCCAGAATTGGAATCAAACCAGCTTTTGACAATAAGTTGATGTTGATCCAATTTTTGTTTTGCTTGAGCCCTTACTTCCTCTAACTTCAGCAAAGCATTAATCCAACTTTCCAAAGGAGGACAGTCTTCTTCTTGAACCTTCTGCGATAACTGCGGAGATGGAAGAAGAACATGTGGTGGAAGAATTGCTTCCCTACCGTAAATGAGAAAAAAGGGGGAATTACCAACAACAACTTTTGGAGTTACCCTATCAGCCCATATTGCATTGAATAATGCATTATGCCAGTTTTTGTGGTTTTCGGAGACCGTTCTTTTGACGATCTTGATCAGGTTTTTATTAGTTGATTCCACCAAACCATTTCCCTGGGGTTAATAGTTGGAAAAATACTTTAGTTTTATTCCCTTTTCTAGAGAAAATGCACTCATTTCGAGAGACGAAAAATAGGAAGCATTATCGAACACTAGGCATTCAGGAATACCGAAACGAGTGATTATGTTCGAATTCAGGAAAGATATTACCTGGCTGGTGTTTACCACTTTTAACGGTGCATCCTCGGACCATCTGGTGAAATAGTCTGTCGTTGTTATGATGTATTTATGCTGCTGCAAGGAGGTGGGGTTAATTGGGCCTATAATGTCAAGGCCCCATTGCTGAAAATGGGAATCTATTGAGATAGGTTGTAGTGGGAATGCTGACTTTTGTACTTGTCCAGAAGCCTTTTGACAGATTACACACTTGTGGCATAATGCATGGGCATATTTGAAGAGAGTAGGCCAATAATATCCTACCCTTAATACTTTGTGGGCAGTGGTGTCTCCACCAAAATTCCCACTGGCTTCCCCTGCATGTAATTCCAATAAGACTTTACTTGCTTCACATAAGTATTCTGTCAAAATTTTGGTGAAACAGTATACCATTCACCAACTGGAAAGAGGCAAATTTTAATCTCAACCCTCTCCTCTTTTTTGGATCAAGGTGACGGGGAGATGATCCATGAACTATATAAAACTTGATGTCATCATACCAAGGACTAGTAGGATTTTGTATACAACAGATTTGATTTTGATTATGCTGATCCTGAATTAACATATCAGTTTTATTCTGTTGTTCTACAGCTGAATCAACGACCAATTTACATAAACCTTGGCCTCTAACAATTTTTGTTGGAGTGATTTCGAGGTCATATTCTTGTAAGTATGTGACCCAGTTTGCCCTTTTTTCACCCAGTTCTTTCTGTACTAACAAATTTCTGACAACAGGATAAGGGACAATGATTTTTGTCCTAGATTTCAGTAGATAAGATCGAAAGTGTTTTACTTCTTTAAAAACAGCATAAGCCTGCTGATCTACTGTTGGGTAATTAAGTTATGCTCCCTTAAAGGCTGAGCTCATAAAGGAAATAGGAACTTTGTGGTTTTCAGCATTCTTTTGGGTTAGCACAACGGCATAAGACCGATCAAAGGAAAATGTGTAGAGAGTGAAATCTTGAGAAAAGTCAGGGCTCATTAGGGATGGATCCTCGACTATAGCCTTTTTTATTGAGTGAAAAGCTTGACTTTCTAGAGGTCTCCAATGGTATTGTACATCCTTTTTTATTAAGTTTTGTAATGGCCTAACCATCTCTAAAAAGCTGGGGACAAAACTTCTAACAAAATCTATCTGACCTAAGAAAGATTGCATGGACTTTTTGGAAGAGGCAGGGGGGAGTTTTGAAATGAATTGATTCCTTTCAGGGTCAAATACCATCCCTTCATTGGATACAATGAATCCGAGCATCTTGCCTTGTTCTACTACAAAGACAGATTTTTTTGGATTCAAAGAGATGCCATACTTATGACATCATTGTAGAACAGATCTTAGATGAGCTAGATGGTCTCCTTTATTTTTCGAGAAGACAATAACATCATCTAGATAGACTACTACAAATTGATTGATAAGACCACGGAAAGCGATATCCATCGCTCTCTGAAAAGTGGCACCAGCATTTATAAGACCGAAGGGCATCTTTCTATAAGCATAGGTACCCCATGGAGTACGGAAAGTGGTTTTTAGCTGGTCTAGGGGGGACATAAGGACTTGATTATACCCTGAAAAACCATCCAGCAATGATAATATTTCAGAACCAGATACCTGCTGTAGAATCTATTCCATGGGAGGAAGAGGGTAGTTGTCATTATCAAATGCTCGGTTTAAATTTTGGAAATCAACACATAGTCGGATTTCACCACTTTTCTTCCTTACAGGGAAAAGATTAGAGACCCACTGTGTATGTCTTACCGGGAAGATTATCTTAGAATTCAAAAGTTTATTTAGTTCTTTCTTGACCGTCGGTTCAAGTTTTGGGTGCATCTTTCTTAACTTCTATTGAAAATGTTGAGTCTGGGGTTTCATGGGAATAATATGTTGTATGATGTTAGGATAAAAGGTTTTTAGATCGTCATATGTCCAAGCAAAGACATCCTTAAATTCCTTAAACAACTTAATAAACGATGACTTTTCTTACTTAGAACATCCCATTCCCAAATTGATGCATTGTGGGTTATCTTTAGTTCCTAGGTTCACCTTTTCATGGGTCAAGGAAGAACTATTCGTTTTATAATTCACTGATTTTATGAATTTATCATGCAAATCATAAAACTTTTCTAATCTTACCACAGATTTTGGGATAGAATTCACCAGATCTGATGTTGATTCCAGAGATCTTCGGTCCGATATTACCGTAAAATTGTGGAGGTCTTCGTCATGGGTGCCTTCATCGATAACTGCACCTTGAAAAGTATATTCCATGTGCAGAAAACTGACGATCTGTTGATCGTTGTCGAAAACTCTCAAATTAGTGATGTTGGCTGAGACGGATGGTATAAACAACAATTCGACGAAAAATGCGATCGGAGAAAGGCCTTCTGCGGGAAACAGTTTAGAAGCGACATTAGCCAACAAGTCAGCCTTAAAATTATTCAATCTTGGGATAAAATTAATGTTAAACGTAGAAAAGTTGTTCATTAGATTCCATACCTCATCTTGATAACTTTTCAGGTGTGGAGATAGACAATGAATGGAGTTTCTTACCTGTCTAACCACAATTTCTGAATCGCTAAAAACTATTAAATTCTGAACTTTTAAATCTAGTGCTTTTCTGAGACCTTACAAGAGTGCCTCGTATTCGGCCGTATTGTTTGTGCATTCAAATTCTAACCGGCAAGCGATCAAAGTTTTGTTACCTGCTGGATCAATGAGTACACATCCTACACCAGCTCCTTCTTTAGATTTAGATCCATCGAAGTAAAGAGATCAGATATGATTCTCATCAGCTGTATGTGACACCTTAGAGAGAGATGTTGACTGTGTGCATGTCATGAGTTCGGACTACTGTTCCGAGTCAGTAATGGTAGAAGTTTCAGCCATGAAATTGCCGAAAAAAGTGTTCATCCCCTTCATTTCGGGTGAATTGGTGGAAGCAATGAATGGTTCATTAGGATCATTTAAATCGGTTATCGTAAGCTTGAGATAACGTTCACAATTGATCTTGATTATGTTAGGATTTCCATTCTCTAGCAGCCATAAGTGAGACCAATCTATTGCAAAGTAACCATGTAGTTGTTTGGACCAATCCCTACTTAAAAATAAGCCATATACTTCAGGGATATCAACGAAAATAATATCAATAATCTGGTGGACTTTAGAATTAGATGATAATCTGATAAGCACATTTTTTAATTCACCTATTACCTTAACACTGGTTCGATCAAGCTGGATAATTTTCAGACTGGAAGGTTGAACTTCAACATTGATTTTTTGGCAGACAGACCAAGGCATTATGTTAACGATGCACCAAAATCTACCATGCAATTATGTACATTCCTATTGAAAATTTCAAAATTCAACAAAAAGGGTGGGACATTTCTGCGAGTATTTACAGCAGAAGTTTGATGTTTTTTAGTCGCAGCCCCTGGAACTCTTTTATCTACATTTGTTACGTTTTTTACAAAAAGATCTCTTTTATCAGAGGACTCTAGTGTCATTTTAATATAGACCTTTTGAGGTGTTTTGAGGTTGTTTTATGCAAATTTGGTGTTGTTCAGATTGTTTTTTTTTGCTATTTTCTGTAATATTCTGAAGCATCTTTTGCAGAAGAAAAGAAAATTTCAATAATTCATAAACAGAAATATTAGCTCTAAGATTTTTGAGATCCTCGATCAAATAATATTCTAAACTTGGAGCTGCTGAATTATGTTTAGTTTCAATTAATTTAGACTGTTTTTGAGGTGCATTAGTTCCAATTTTCGAAGAGGATTTATTCATTGTTTTTCTGGTATTGTAAGGATGCACCATTTCAAAATTGGCTTGAAAGATACTATCCGAAAAATGCCCAAAAATGTTGGGAGAAGATTCATCCTCTTCCACTATTTCTTGTTCAGCCACATCTTCTGGAATCTCGGGAGGAACTAAGTTATCATGTGCTTCTAGAATCTTCTGGATAGCATATTGTAGGATTTCTAGATTTAGACCTTCAGAATTTGAGTTAGGTCGGTTTGTGGGAAAAGGCTTTCTGAAAGGGGGTTTGTAAGGCCCTTTGCTTGAAGAAGCTTCTTCAGCTTATCTCCTTAAATCTATAACTTGATTTGACAACTTCTAAATGACCTTGTGTAAAATTTCTAGATCTGAACTGTCTGATTGAGTTTTGGTTTAGGGAGGTCTGGGAAGAATTTCTATTTTCTTCTTGGAAGATGAAGTAATCTCTGCCTCTCTATTGATATTGTATTTTAGGCTTAGAATATCTTTCTCAATTTGTCTTTCCTCCTCGAAGGCTTCTAATAATGTTGCTTTCTTAGACCTTTTTACCCAGATTGTTATGTTTTGGTGTAGGGCTTTCATGTAGTATGCGGCGATAAGATTTTCAGCAGGCATTGAATCCGTGGGGATTCGATTCTTTAATGTTAGAAACCTTTGATTAAAGTCTTTTATTTTTTCCTTGGGGTTCATCTTTAAACTAGACAGTTCCATGACTAAGACTTCGGTAGATTTGTCATCTTCAAATTTTTTAAGGAAACAAGATTCAAATCTATCCCAAGATACAATGGTGTGGGGTTGTTGGGAAAAATACCAGGTAGAGTCATTGCCCTCAAATGTGTACAGAAAAATTCTACATACTACATCTTTATGTTCTACGCTTCGGAGTCTAATGGCTAGCATGAATTTTTTAATATGATCCTCAGCGTTCTTCTTGGAATCTGGGCCAAATTTAGGGAGCCATTTCTCTGGATGTTTAGGCAAAGGATGTTGGGGTCCAGGTATGGCCACTGCATCTTGATCAAGCCAAGGTCTGGCGAGATTATTTGGATTTTCCATAGGTGTGGGTGGTGTCGAAGGTTGAGTTGAAGAATATCCTTCGTCTGATGATTCTTCTCCTGAAGAAGAAGGAGATGAAGGGGGTGGTGATGGTGGGATACCAGATCCTCTGGCTGCAGGGGTGAGGATGTGATCTGGATCTGTATGGTTTAGGGTAAGACCAATGCCTTCAAGTTTCTCCCTAATATCAGATAAGTCTAATGGTTGATTTAATGGCCAACCTGGTTGTTTGATACAGGCCAAAGCACCGTGTCTCCTTAGAAGGGATTGACAAACAATTTCTTGTACTTCGACCCCTGGGGGGTTTGGCGTTACTAGTTCAACGGTGATCCATGGATTTTTGTTTGATGTGGTTGTTGTTTGAGATACAATGTTGTCGTCGGAACGACTTCTTGTTACTATAGGTGAGAGAGTAGGTGGGGGAGGAGTCTTGTGACCTCCACGTGCCATCAATAGTGTTCAGGCCCTCCTTCTAGTGCCATTTGTTGATGGGTGAAATTGGTCACTCGTCAACTAGAAGAGCGAGTCCGGTCCGGGGTTGTCTAATTAACCAAAACCATTTGGATTGACTCACTCTAACAGGTTTAATGGCTCTGCTGGCCAATCTAAAGTCCTAAAAGAAACAAATAAACAAATAAGAGCAACGCAATAACTCACTAATTACTAATCAATGATATATATATGTACATATATATATACAACTTATTTTAAATCATATTTACACATAGAACTGTTTGTCTAATTTACATACATGTTATACAATTTATGAGTTTTAATTTGAACTCACTAAAATCAATGTAAAAAATGGCTCTTTTGATGGAAGTAGATAAAGAAAGCAAAATGAACTATTTATTTTTGGTTCACTTTTAATCTCTATGCATCTGTAAGATTAAATATCAAAATACTATGGAAACAGAATATGTAGACAGTGAAAACCAAACTACATATAAGGATTTCTAAAACGAACAAGCAAATAAAAGGAACAAACTAACCTATTAACGACTTGAATAGCATGCATCCGACGTTCGTATGATCATGAATCGTCCATTCAGTCTGTCTCGAGATAAATCTACAGTGCACTTTCACGCTGTTTGGAATAAATGCCAGATAGTTTGTTGACTACTGGATTTAAATAATAAAATGACAAGATGCAAGATAATAATTGTGATATATGAGACTGCAAGTAATTACACATAAGATAAATCCGATAGTAATGACCCTCTTTTAATCACTCAACGAGATTAACATAAACCTTAATATTTAAATTGAATGATCATTCACTATTTTCATATAACTGAAGCATAAAATTGTGAATTGTATGAAAGAAATTATCTTGACGACATAATAATCTGTGAAGACGAAAGCTATCAACTGTCATCAAATTATCAAGATAAAAAAATCATAGACAGCAACAATATTTACAAATAGCTAAAGAAGAAATGTAAGCATATGTTATGTCCAAATTTGAGTATAAGTTGTCCACAACTAGACCCAGGCCAAGATGTCCTGATTACAAAAATAATGGGTTTTTAAAGCCTTTAGAAAGGTAATTGTTTCCTCTTCTGAGATCAGATATTGATTACAAAAATAAAAGGGGGATATAACCACCCAGATCATACTAAATCCTCTAAAGCTAAGAAAAGGTTTATTTCAATTTATACAAAAATGTATCAAAGATATGGCTAACAAGCCTTCAAAGATGGCTCAGATCACTTGGTAACCATGAACTCCTGGATATCCTGAAAAGAAAAGAAAAAATAGAGAGATTTAGATATATTTTTAACCATTAATTTGCAAAATTCGAATTAGAATAACTGGCTACAGAATCTGTTGATTCTGTAGCTAGTTATTTTAGTGAAATGAAATCCAATTTATTGAATGAACAAAACAAACTAATCTTAATAAATCACCCTGTTTTAAGATAAAAAAAAGAATCATACCTCTAACTGTAAAATCAAATCGTATCAGATGATCTTAGAATTCACTATTGTTGTTGCATCCTCAACGTTTTTAAATGTTACATTCCCTGTAGCATTCATACGTTTTCCTTTGCTTTGAATGACAGACTCGAGCCTATGGTTTTCATTCATTAAGGCACCGATCTGATCAATGAGAGCTTTAACCTGTGACTGTAGGATAGGTATGTTGTTGTAGTATTTATCAATCCAGGATAGGCAGACTTCACACTTCGATTGTGCGGTGGTCCCTTGGGAATAATCACAATTGTGAACCGGGGTACTTCCAACATGGACTGTAGATTTATTACCCAATTTAATACCAGGAAACCCTTCGATATGTTTCATACAAGGTGGTAAATTTTCTACGAAGTTGTAAGTCTAATCGAGGAGTGGTTGGGACAAAAGAGGGTCTTCCTCGGCGAGATATCTATCAATTTCAGAATCCAAACTCTCATGGATCTCGATCATATTGATCGAGCTCACATGAGGGTTCGACTTGTTTCAGAGCTTCCTCGAAATTAACCTTCAGGCTCTCTTATTTTTAAAACTCAAATCAGCATCGCCTTTAGACTTCTTGTCTGTAGGTTTTTTTGAATTTTTTACAGAGTCGTTAGGCTATGTAGCTTAGACAGGCCTGGGTAGATGTGAGGGGTGTTGTAGGGTAGACTACAGTTTCTTCAACTACAAGTTTGTTGTCCTCTTCCATATCAGGGTTAGCAAAATCGTTTCTAATTAAAAAAGAATCCCAATTGTCATTATGCAATTTCAATTGATGAAAAAGCATCATTTTTATTAAGCCATGATGGAAAAGGCTTGAATCTAAACATTGCTTTCTATACCTTTTGGCCATTTTGTAAAGGCTCCTCCATAAATAATAAGGCATGTTTAAAGGAAACCCTATGAAGTGCATGAGCAGACGCAAATGATAAAGAAACACAAGACCGAAATGGCCTTCACAAGTGACAAACTGTTTCACCACAGCAAGCAGATTGTGCCATCGGGCTTTTAGTAAGGAGACTGGCATACCGTTGTCACATCCTTTGATCTTACGCGATGTAAAGAAGAGAGTCCATGGAACCTCCTCTACCTTAGCATTCTTGAACCACCTCTGACCGCTCGCAGGGAGTCCTGTTGCCCGGCTCAGAAAGTCTTCTATGACTTCAAGTTGAATGTCCCCCACCTTATCTCTACATCCATCGAATGAGAGAGCAAATTCTTGGGCAGTCTGTAGATTTAAACCCTGGAATTTTTCAATGAAAACGAGCCAACCGTTACCCTCAAGATCTTCCCTGGAATCGTCACAAAGGAGCAAGGCCTGAGTGTCATTTGGTTTGACTCTAACAATAGGGGCCATGGTGAATCAAAGGGTCATCAACCAAACATAGCGCGTAGGGAGGGTTTGTAAGAACATACCAGAGCTATACCCCGAGTCCGAAAACCATGAACAGTGAACAACGTATGAGAAAAAACTCATAATGAAAAGATAGGCAATGAATTGAAATGAATGGGAGGGGCGTTGCAAAGCCAAATACCAAGCTTCGATATGATGGGCTGACTGTGATCGTATTGCCACCTCTCATAAATTACAGCCACGACCAGTGCATTAGAAAGAAAATAAGTGCGCAACATAGTGGGTTCGATCATAAGGTTTGGTAGAGTAAAACTTGTAAATCAAAGCCTAGTAATGAGAAACATATGACCAAGAATCACACAAAAAACCATATCAATGCTCAAATAAAAAAAATCCTTTGTTGATATAATTTGCAATTCCCAAGCATGTTTGGCATTCAAGGAATCGAAACAAAGAGAATATTCTTCATAGCAAGGAACAAGTCTTAATTAATAAACTGTAGAGACATTTTGCCTTTTGTAAATTTTCGAATAGAATGGTAACACAGTCGTAAGTTTTAATGCTTCATTTTCATGCTTTCAGTCATGACGAAGCATGAAAAAATGAATAGGGAAAAGTGACAACTTACAATTGTCATTTCGAAAATCGCTTATGAAGAACAGAAAAATGGATGACCCCAGTTAGGCAGCTACATAGATCATTTAATTGATATAAAAAGTTAAAAATATGTTGGGCTGCCAACAAAGTGGAAAATTGGGAATTTGGCCATTGGTAGCCCCTGAAAATCAGGGATTTGGAAAGCTGTGAAAATCCCCAAGGGGAAAAAGACCTAGGCATTTTTGGTTTTGGATATATAGCATATGTGAGGAGGCAGGACGCTACCTAGTATGCGTGGAAAACATTATTGATTGCTTGTTGTTATGAACATTGCTTGCTGAGTGTGAGGCAAGAAGAAGATTGTTGAAGCTGAAAGGCATTTGTTGAGGAGGAGTTTCGAGTTATCCCTCATGGATTCATGGTCGGGCTAGGGGGTGAACAGGACAAGTGATTTGGCTTCCATGTTATAAGGTTGGGAGGAACGTGGTTGTTCCATTTGTTTTTCAACACTTTTATTCAGATATGTCCACTTTTTCCTTCTTTGTTTATTTGTCATGATGAAATATTGGTTGATGGGATTTTTATCTGATTTATATATGCCTGAGATATTTTGTTATCAAATTCTAAAGGAATCATACTGTGGTTATAAGAATCTCACTCCATTATTTTTATTTGGGATTTTTGTCAGAATCTGATGCATTCAATATGACTGGTTATTTTATTAGTAGTCACCCTTCAGAAGAGAACATAAGAATGTCTTTCGAGCATCCTACACATTTATCTTTGAACATTGAATTTGACTTTAGTACAGTTAACCTATCATATTTAAAGTGCTACTATGATTAGTTATAATTTAATGNATGAACATTGCTTGCTGAGTGTGAGGCAAGAAGAAGATTGTTGAAGCTGAAAGGCATTTGTTGAGGAGGAGTTTCGAGTTATCCCTCATGGATTCATGGTCGGGCTAGGGGGTGAACAGGACAAGTGATTTGGCTTCCATGTTCTAAGGTTGGGAGGAACGTGGTTGTTCCATTTGTTTTTCAACACTTTTATTCAGATATGTCCACTTTTTCCTTCTTTGTTTATTTGTCATGATNAAAGGCTTTTCAGAAAAACTACAGTGTATATATATATATATATATAAATGTTATATCAATAGGTGTTGATGATAAATTGTGGAACGATTAGATCTTGTTTATCATATGTTTAAGTGTTGTATATAGTATCTAGAATGAATCGATTAACACAAACAAATTTTCTGGAAATATGGATCCATGAAGTAGATTACTGTTGTAACAAGATATATTGTAGGTGAAAACCTCTCAATAAATTGTATTGGCAAATTCAAGAATTATCTATTTTACACAATGTAAATGAAATTGAATAATGCAACCATGTACATACAACTATATGCTTACCAGCCTGTAGGTGAATGACTACATAAAAAAATTATTTAAATTGAAATTTCATTCATGTCCTTGCTAAATCAAAACAAGTAGGAACTATATGTATATCTGTACAAACAGATTTGATTATGAAGTATAGACCTTCAGAAATGAATAAGTCATTTTCTATTCAGTATGTAATTGTAAGTTCAGACTATACAAACTTTAGGTATTGAATATGCATTATAAGATGACAACCACGATGATTAATTTAGTATAGGAAGAAACCAGAATGAAGAGAAGATACGAATAAAAATTATCCAATAGTCATTACATTAATTCAAATAGACAGGGAAAGGCCCTGTAGCATAACTTCAAAGGAGCTATTACATATATGAATCAGTCTAAAGAAAAATCAAGAGCACAATTGGGAAATTTCCTCTTTCCAGCCACTACAATAAATCGAGTGAATACTATACTTCATATCATTAACTGAGATTGAAATTGTGCCTTCACTGTGTGAACACCTGAAGATTTTATGAAAGGAACCCGAATACCTTTGGCATTGAATATAGGAATGAAACATTCTAAATTTTTTTGCAAATGAAAACTCTGCAAAGTTTTACCATTAAATATTAGTATTTATCTAAAAGAAAGGCAAATGAAAACATCAACAAAATGATAAATATAGTAATAGAGTATTCCAGAGATACTTAACTTATGATAAGTAGTCTCATATTCTTCCCTTGTCGCTCCTGGCTGGATAGGCGACTGGACCGATGGGGAATGGTCCAACAACTCCCTGATGCATACCCTTGCATCAACAGGGCCCATCATTAGTGTCAGTACCGAATCTGAAAATCTACTAATCACGGAAATGAAGCAATCGATAGTCCTAGGTTTCTTTACCATACAAACGATATAAATCATGATTTGCGAAGACATAATATAAATTTTTTACATAGAACAGAGGCTGCCTAACTGTTGATTTTAAAACCTTCCAGAACCAAAGTACAAAGGGTATTTTTTTTATAATTTCAACAATCGATACAGAGATACCTTTCTACTTAATTCAAATGGTGTAGGTAACGATAATGAAAATAACGTCTATAAAATCAAAAGGACTTTAATTATACCGTAAGGTATCCTTATTAGACTGTTTGGAAATCATAGAGGTCATATGTTAATGACACCAGATAGGAATGTATTATACATAAAGAAAGCAACATATGTGAAGGAACCAGTGAAAAATTGATGAAATTATAGAAGTATGGACTCACCCTTTACAAAAGAAGGAAATAAAATATAAAACGTATTATACATTACATAGTAGGACTATTCTTTCCGAAAGAGAATTTCTCACATAGTCTCATGAAGATTCGGCTTCAGGCCTCGACTTACGATAGTAGAGGGACCATAAGGAGCCATGATTACAGAGATTTACGAAACCCTAGACCTCAAAACTTAGACAAAGAAATATGGATGCAGTTTCTCTAAACCAGAGGAGGAATGTCGATAGCTTCAAAAGAGATTGAGGCAGAAATGACCAAATAATACCACTTCTCTGGGAATGGGGTCAACTCAGAAAGTATTATAGCAAAGTAACGATAAAGGGAGGTTACAACAAAAAGAAATTGCATAACAGAAGTTACAGAACGACTACGGATTTCACTATAATGATTCTTCGAATGATCCACCTTATTATTTAACCATAGCAATACGTTAAAGGAAAGACTTACCAGGGGAATCGAACCACGCTTTCTAATACATCGGTTAAACGCTCTCCATTGATGACAATATTCTCTACTAAGAAAATGATACACATAGCCTCTTCGCAGGACTCCACAATGAAAGTTGTAAAAACATTAAAACCCTAAGTGGCGCCTTGATTTCTCAGTGTAAATGTGAAGAGTAAAAAGGATGGTCTAGCCATGTGATGAGGGCAGAGTTGGTGTGACATGTTGGATGAAAATCCAGGTGAATGCAATGTAACTCGTGCTCACAGGACTGCCATTAAATGGTAGTTATAGAGCCTTAACTCCTCCTGATAGTAGAACATTCCTTCCACATAAAAGAATGTCACGAATAGACCCCACTATGACTTGACGAGTTTGGATCTCGTTCACATCCACTACATTAGTTTTAGTTAGTATTTCGATCAAGTTGAGACTTCGTTGGAACATCTTTTAGATAAGTCATGGTAACGAGAGTTAACATGAGTCCTCGTTAGTCGAACTCCTTTAGGTGTTTGGACTGGAACCGCACTAAACCCAATGTATAATTTTTAGAAGCCCGTTTAATGACTGGGACACTACAATTATGTCAGGCATATGTTATTCAACCTGATCCCGTGGTTCTATAGATGGAAACAAATTATTCCCAAGGACAAATTAATTTGATGGACTTGCGTGCAAACATAGGAATCTTATGTTAAATATAGATTTGTAATATAATTATTAAGTCTAACCACTATATATACATACAAACATATATATGTGAATAGGATGGAGGCAAAGGGAAATTACTAGGACCCTTGGTGATTTATCCTTACAATTGTTTCTATCCAAAGTAAGTTAGGATGGTGTAGTTGTAACATCATGTGGTAGGCAGAACTTAAGAGTTACACCACATATATTTATAACAAAAAAGAGGACCTCCTCCTTCTACCAACAAATTTATAAACGAAATTTGGGAATTAATGACCACATAATTTTTTTATTTTTTTTATGGCAAATTTGAGGTTCATTACATATGGTATCAGAGAAAAGGTTACAACACTTGGACCTTGAACAAGGCAACATTATTTACTTAGCACATATTTCTAGTTATGTAAAAATAATAAACCCTTACTGTTACAAACAAAAAACCCTTTTATGTTTTGTGTTAATCATGGAAGCCTGGGATGACGCAGAAATCAAACTTGATGGGAATCCTGAATAGAGACCTCCTGAAAATCAGAGGAAGAACAGTGATGGAAGTTCACCTACCGAAGTCCTGGAAACTATAAGAGGTCTCATTTTTGAACTACAAGTATTCAAGGCGGACAATGAGAGACTGAAAAAGGCACATCAAGAATAGCAGGAAATAAATGAAGTCCTGTTACGAAGTATAGTGACGAAGAAAATCCCAAAGGACAAGAACCAGGAAGAAGAAGTTAGTAAAAGAACCTCCAAGAATTTTGGTCCTGAAGCAGAAAAGGAGGATAGCTCATTTGAAGGTACACCTTCACCTGAAGATAAAACAAAAACAGACAAAAAAAGAAAATAGGTAGATCACCTCGAGGGAGAATTTAAGAAAATCAAACTAGCTACCTTCGATGGGGAATCCGGGACAGAGGAGGAAGCTGAAGCATGGTTATTAGACATCAAGAAGTATTTCTAGATATACGACTATTCCAGTAATATGAAGGTCAGAATGGCCATTTATAATCTAAAAGGAAAAGCTATCATTTGGTGGAAAGACCTGAAATTGGCCAAGGGCCTAAAGGAGAAGCAGATGGAATGGTCAGACTTTAAGAAATACTTTAAGAAATAGTACCTATCTGAAAGTTACTATGAAATAAAAACCAAATAATTTTATGATTTACGACTCAGTCAAATGGCTATGGAAGATCCGATAAACAAATTCCTGGAGTTACTAAGGTTCGTTCCTTATATCTGGGAGGATAAAGTGAAAATCCAGCGTTTCCTAAGCTATTTACCACAATCCTACAAAGACAGAATCAAATTTGATAATCCCAAGTCCTTGAGTGAAGTATTCAGGAAATCCTGAATGTGTTATAACCAATACAAACAGTGGACACAATTTCCCAAGGCTTGGAAAGACAAGAAACAAGACTGAATGAACCAACGGAAGAAGGGATACCAGCCAGCTCCTTATCAGAACACAGCAAAAAGCTTTCCTAGGAAATATTTTCACTCCAATAATCTAAACATGCAAGGAGGCAGTAAACCGGTAAATCTGGGAACAAAGAAGTTTGGGGACAGCCCCCGCGAACCATTAAAGTGATGGGAATGTGGAGAACCTCATCTATGGAGGAACTGTCCATGTTTGATTTCAACGAACAGAACTATTGTTCACAATTTACAGGAAGACTCTATGGTAGGGGATGTAGGCAGAAGCATACATTGAATCAATGTAGTCGTGGATGGTCGGCAAGTTGACCACCAATCCTCTGTGGTAGAAATTGAAGGTAAAATCAATAACACTCAAAAAAAAAATTTAATTGATCCTGGAGCTACATTAAGTTATGTCACTCCTGGTATAGTGGAGTCAAATAAACTCAAGAAAATTAGACATGCAAAGTCTTGGCTGGTACAACTAGCAACGGGAATGAAAAGGAAAGTTGTTGATTTTATTTATGAATTTGAGTTCAGTCTAGGCAGTCAAAACATAAAGACAAATCTGAACATTCTACCGTTAGGATCCCATGATGTAATTATCGGGATGGATTGGTTAGAAAAGCATAAATAAGTGCTATATTTTTATGAGAAAACACTTAAGTATAAATATGAAAATGACATTGTTAGGACAGTTCAAGGTATACAAAAACCAGTATCAGTTAGACAAATTTCAGCAATGCAATTCAAGAAATGCATGAGAAAGGGTTGTCAAGTTTACGCCATCCAAGTAACAAACCTGTTAAAAAAGAAGATAAACCCAACTTGGAAGACTTTGTTGTTCTACGTGATTTCAGAGACGTATTTGTTGATGAGATACCTGAATTACCCCCTTGAAGGGAGATAGACTTTTCTGTCGACCTACTACCTAGTTCAACCCCTATCTCTAAAGCACCTTACTGAATAATGTTTTTTGAAATTGACAGAACTTAAAATTCAACTACAGGAATTATTGGATAAAGAGTATATCAGACTGAGTGTTTCACCATGGGAAGCAGCGGTCCTCTTTGTGAAAAAGAAAGATGACACTCTAAGACTATGTATCGATTATAGACAATTAAGCAAAATGACTATTAAGAACAAGTACCCCTTACCTAGGATAAATGATCTGTTCAATCAAGTAGGTGGGGAAAAACTATTTTCGAAGTTGGATTTACGATCTGGTTATCATCAAGTTAGGATAAAAGATGAGGACATAAGTAAAACATCTTTTTGAACAAGATATGGAGATTACGAATTTGTAGTTATACCTTTCGGACTCACTAACGCACCAACCACGTTCATGTGTTTAATGAATAGTATTTTTAGTCAGTACTTGGAAAAATTTGTACTGGTATTTATAGATGATATTCTGGTATATTCTAAAACAGAAGAAGAACACGAAGAGAACTTAAGGATAGTTCTGCAAACTTTAAGGAAGCACCAATTGTATGCTAAATTCAATAAGTGTGATTTTTATTAGAAGAAAATACAGTACCTAGGACATGTAATATCTGCAGAAGGCATTGCAGTCGATCTTGAGAAAGTAAGAGCCATCATGGAATGGTCGGTACCGAAGGATGTAGCAGATATCCGGTCATTTATGTGAATCACTGGATATTATTGCAGATTTATAGAGGGTTTTTCCAAAATTGCTTACCCTATCACATCATTACAAAAGAAAGAGACCAAGTTTAATTGGTAACAGAAGTGTCCAGATAGTTTTAGTAAGTTAAAGGAATTGTTAACAATCACACCCATTTTAAAGGTAGAAGACCCAGATAAAGACTTTACCATCTATTTTGATGCGAGTAAAGAAGGACTAGGTGGTGTCCTAACTCAAGAAGGACACGTTATTTGTTATGAGTCCCGAAAATTAAAGGAACATGAGAGAAACTACGTCACTCGTGTTAATTTTTCAAAATCCCAACCCAGTTTCAGTCTTGCTGATTTTTCACTCAAATTTAAATGCCAAACTCAGATTCATCACTGTTTCAGCATATGTTACAGCCCTGTGTTTCAGCATATACTCACAGCGGTGTTTCAGCATATGACTCAGCACTTTGTTTCAGCATCTGTTACAGCGCTGTGTTTCAGCATCTGTTACAACACTATGTTTCAGCATCTGCTACAGCACTGTGTTTCAACATCTGCTACAACACTATGTTTCAGCATCTGCTACAGCACTGTGTTTCAGCATCTGCTACAACACTGTGTTTCAGCATCTGCTACAGCACTGTGTTTCAGCATCTTCTACAACACTGTGTTTCAGCATCTGCTACAGCACTGTGTTTCAGCGTATACTCAGCACTGTGTTTCAGCATATACTCATAGCAGTGTTTCAGCATATGAATCAGCACTGTGTTTCAGCATATACTCAGCACGGTGTTTCAGCATATACTCACAGCGGTGTTTCAGCATATGACTCAGCACTTTGTTTCAGCATATAAAAAAAACTTAACAGAAAATAAATTTCAGAACTGAAACATGAGAATTCTGAACATCGTTTTCAACGCAGAAATAAAATATCAGCAATATGCAAAACTCAGAA
>SNQJ01S0037293.1:80077-93028 GCA_010110895.2 Picea sitchensis
CCTTAGGCGCCTAGGGAAGAGAAGCACTTGCCTTGGTACTTCATTTTAATTAAAAATTTAACAACTCGTGACTTAGAACTGGAAGCGGTAATACACGCCTTAAAAATGTGGCGACACTACATAATGGGTAGAAATTTCTATTACTGACAGATAATAGCGATGTGAAATATGTTGATTAAGGTTGGTTGTCATTGATGTAAACCCTTGAAGAAATCCCCGTAGCACAAAGGTTTGGGTAATGGACCCAATATTTTTTGATGTAAATATGACTCATTATTGTTTTTTCATGGTTAATAAGAAGTAAATGTGGATGAACTCCAAAGTGGTCCCCTTATGGTGAAAGCCCTCACGGGAAGATGCTTTGCGGAGTAAGAGAACCCATGCTTAATTATGGAATAATGAGATGAAAGACAGTGAATTTTTCAGAGAAACTATTCTAGATGGATAATGTTTGTCATGCCATTTCCGGTAGTATGTGGAACGCAACATAACTCCTCATGGTTAGAGAGGTATGGCCATGAGAGGTTGGAGACCCCAAGTTTGGGTAATGGACCCAAGTTTGTTTGATAGGTAACGGTATGAGTTATGATATTTTCAGATAATACTATTCTATATGGATAGTACATGTCATTCCATTTTTGGTGGTATGTGTAACGTCACATAACTCCTCACGGTTTGAGATTTATGGCCTTACGAAGTTGGAGGACCCTCATATGTCATCTAGAAGCCCCAAAAGGTCAAAGTAGTCAAAGTGTTTTAAGAGATTTTTAAAGGATAAATAATAAAGTGAAGTGATGAGAGTATTATAATTCAAATTGAATACAAAATAAATTATTTCAATAATAATTTTAATGGAGAAATTAGAAGTGGGTTAACCATAAAACAAGGAAAGTCAGCCAAGTGAACTAGAAGATGTTTTTAAGGAAGCTACTTGGAGAGTATAAATAAGAGGCAAGGCTCTTTCATTTAAAACACACTTGAGAATATTGAATATATATAGGTGTTTGAGGTAACCAAGGATATCTAAACCATAATTCTGAGTGAAGGTGAAAAAAAGAAGGTCAAAATGCAAGGAACGATAAATTCTTTTGATGGTGCTTTCTAAGGTATGTTATTTACAGGTCATCTCACCATTTTTGCTATAACTTGTTTTCTATAATGATTCAGACCGTGAAATTTCTATTCCATTGAGAAAACATATCCAACTAGCTTGTGGTTCGTTGTATTTTGGGAGTTACACTCCGTGGAAAATAGGGTTTGCGGCTAGTCCTGAAACTAGTCAAAAACAGGTGTTTCGGGTAAAAATGTCGTAACGTCTTCATAATAAATCCAAAATCAGTGAGACCAAATGTGTTGGTTAGGGTACCATATTTAGTATGCTTTGTAATAGTTTCATATCAATTCCAAAAATATTTCATGTGGGGCATTCTCTACAAGGTCGCTCTCTAGAATAAGCCAGAATTCAGCAAGGTATGTCATTTTTGCTATAACTCATTTTCTGAGAGGTTCCAAGTAGTGACACTTAGAGGAATTGTATAAAACAAACTGAAGAACATTGTATATCAGTTTCATATCTTTATACATTACAGGTACAAATTTATTATTACTTCAAGTTAGGGTTGTTGACTAATCCAAAACTAGGCATGTGAGACTAAAGAAAAGTTTGATGAAAATGCTAGTCTCTTGTTGTTAAAGTTAAGGAAGGTTTTCAGGAATGTGATCATATACACCAGGTCTATTACAGAGCTACAAATTATATTTGGATGATGAAATTGATGAGGGATTTTGGTTGAGTTACATGTTAATTACATGGCTGAGACAAGTAGTTGATGAGTTGGCACATACATGAGGTGTATAGTTGATGATGTTGGTTGATGAGTAGTTGACACATGATCGGTACATACTTGGTACATGGTTGGATGCACTTTTTTATGGTATAGGTTAATTACAGGTTGGTGCATGGTTGATGCACTTGTTTATGGTATAGGTTGATTATAGGTTGAGGTACAGGTTGATGCATGGTTGATGCATGGTTCAGATTTATTGGTACAATTTTACAATGATATATCTCACAGTGATAGTGTGACAGTGGTTCCATCATTCTACTTCTACTTCAGGGTGGTAGGATGGGGAAAGGACAGGTGGTTGTAGCCACCTTTCGGTTGTAGCCGGAGAACATAGGGGGTTGTAGCCTTCTTCTAGTTGTAGCCAGATGTTGTGAGGGAAATCCCCTTACGGACTAGAAAATAGGGTTAGACTTTGCATGCAGATATGACCGAGAGAAAAACTACTTTCTACTTTCATCCCCAGACTTAAATCCCCTTTTCTTTTAGTAAATGCATTGCAAGATCAACCTACCTTGTTCCAGGCATTTGATGTCGATCCTCCGTTGTACTTGATCACTTGTTCACAATACTCCTTCCAAAGCTAACCTGTATACAAGACAAGAAACAACTACACATGCATCCTACTTATATACTAACCGGTTAGAAATCCAAACATATACTAATCAAACTACGAAAAGTTCATGAATTGGGATGGAAAAAGCATTTTTTTTATTTCTTTGAATGAATCAACTTACAAAAAATTGAGGCCGGCCACCACTCCGCGAACCTGATCCTGGGCTCCTCTTCAACTGTCCTCCAACTTCTTTGCTTTGTATCTCTTTTGGCACAAGGATAGATAAAGGGTTGTGACAATGGGAATATGAAAATGGGCAGAGTTTCTTTGCTATATTTTTCCTCCTTTCAAATGGGACCCCTACCCCTTATTTTATAGGCTAGAAGGAGCTAGGTATTTGGATGAACCCTCGGACATGCATGGCCAAGAGTTTCAGTTAACTCACCCAAAGTTGAGTGTTCCATCGGCAACTTTCCTTTTTTTGTGCTTTTTTCGGTCCATGTACGTTGTTTTAAGTCAGCCAGCATGTACACACGTGCAGTAATGAAGTAGGGCGTGTGGCCCCTTATAAAAGAGGTTTTTCAAAGAGTTTGTTCAACAGTGGCTTGGCAAAGAAGAGCTATGATATGGCCAGATGTTAGGTAAGCATGTATGGTGAAATTTAGGGTTATAACAGATTCCCCCTAATGTATGAGGTCAGAAGATCATCTGATGGACAAAATACATTACCAATCTTTTACTGATGTGTCGAACAAGTGAGCCTAGGAATCAAGAATCGGGAGGCGTTGTCTGCAAATAACAAATGTCTCATATAGGTGGGTATACCCATGCTCGGGATAAAATAAATGCATGGCTACCAATCAAATACACTGTAGATTCATGTCATATAACTATATAAAGTGTAGCTGCGAACAGTACACAGCGGAGCTACATCTCGAAATCAAAAATATATACATGCAGAGTATCCATCTTTGTAGAAATTGATAAGGTCTGATAGCTAGAGATGAGGGCTTCAGAGCTCGAGAAACAACATCAAAATCTTCAAAACTTGGGTAAGAGTGTAATATGAGTGTACGAATTCACTACCTAGAGGTCTTCGATGGCTCGTCGGTCATGGACTAGAGAATCTTGATGATCAGACTGAAAGATTCATTGATTTCGAACAAGGACTTGATTGGACGTTCAGGATGGCTGGGTATGAGGGCAAGAGACAAACTGCAGAGGGGTCGACTCAAGCTTGGTGAAAAAATTCCCTTGGACAACATCATGACAAATGATGAGACTTAGGCAGCATGGCATTAACATAAGTCTACGAGGCAGGAGGCAACACAAACTCTCCATATTTTTGGAAGAAATAACCAAACAAAGGAGGACATAGCTCTATGTAGTGGGAACAACTTCCTAAGGTCATATTGAATCCCAGGGTTTGATGAACAAACAGACAGATGTGCTTTATCCAAGGGTGACTCATTATGCTGCCAATAAAGAAAATACTTTTCCCTTCCTCTTTTTTGGGGTATATTTGATTTGTTTGTCTTTTTTTTTTTTAATAATTTTGGACGAAAGAATAAAGGAATGTTATGTTACAATGGAGGAACGAGTGTTACAAACATACAAGTTCAAGACATAAGGACAAGACTGATGTTCAGAATAATGATACTTGGGAAAAATCCTCCAGGGGCCAAAGGTGTCAAGACGCAGAGGCAAAGTGCTACAGGGATTGTGTATAAGGCATGCTTTAGATGGTTCAGTTGAGAGCAACATGGAGCCGGCATTAGGCCAAAGACGCAAGTATGCAAATGTGATTTAATAAAACACACAATGGTAACGTCCTTCGATGTAAGTTTAATGAGCCCAAAGAAGGTAAGCTCGGCGGTTTTTTATATTGAGAGAGTCTGAAAAAGCGTAAAAGAAGATTCCATTGGGGTACCTTTTTCGAAGATAGTCTAGTCGGTTCAAAAAAGGGGTAATATAGCACCGATAAGATGTCTATTAAAAACCATTTTAATGAGTGTGATAAGGACAAGATCACTCGACCATTTTTTCACTTTTAAGGAGTCTGAAAAAAGATTAACTATGGACTCTGTTAGGAATGTTCTTCTGGACCATTTTAACGAGTGTGAAAGAATAAGGTCACTCGGTGATCTTTTCAATTTTAGGGAGTCTGAAAAGAGCTTAACTCTGGACTCCGTGGGGGTTCCTTTTTCATAAGTTTAGTCCCTCAGACCCGAAAAAGGGGTAAAATTATACCTGAGGGTACTCTTCTAAAGAACGAAAGTTCTATAGAGTATACCTTTGTTCGTACAGTTGACCGTCCAGACTGAAAAAGGGGTAAACTACCACCGGACAGACATGACTTCAAATTTCAATTTAATGAGCGTGAAATGCCACAAGATCGCTCGACAATATTTTCATGTTTAGAGGGTCTGCAAAGGACTTAAAAGAAGACCCATTGTGTTTTTTGGGAGTCCCAAGGGTGAGGTCAAGAGTGAAAAAGAATCATGCAAATGAGGCTCAAACTCGTTAATCAGGGAAAATACAAAGGACTCCCTAGCCGACAGTGATGAGAGATGGCATGGACACCTTAATGCAACCAGGATCTACCTAGGGCATCCATGTTTAGGTAAGTTCTACCACCAACTCGTGACACTTCTAAAACAATAATGATGGTTTTGTGTTGCAACCTGATGGGATCGATCCTATGGAAGAGGGATAAAGACAACGAGATACAAAAGTCGTGGTAGAAACCTAACCTATGTTCTCAAGTTGGTCATCTGAGATTTTTCCATAAATCATAAAAAGTGTCCCAAAACTCCTAAAAAGGTCCCGATACCTTATCAAAACCCTCCCCTGCAACTCCTGAATCACTCTAAATGGTTTTTGGTTTAAAGAAACCGATAAGGGAGGCCAAAAAAGTGATAAAAAGAGGCCAAAAAGTATATAAATAGAATTTGGCAGCTCATTATCACTATTGTTGATTTGGAAATTGACTCTGGAGCCAAAAGAACCCCTTTTGATAAAAGTAGTGATTCCAGGAGCTACAATGGACGAAACGAACTTCCGTCTGGACCAAGTAAGTACAAACTCCCCTATCTAGTTATTCAATTCTTTACTTTTGTTTTGCATTTCATTTTTTGGGTGGGCGTCGAACTTTAAAAGGTCGGCCCTAAGTCCACGCGGGTTGTCTCTGGACAGGTCACGTGTACACTTGGGCAGGATAAAACCTGCCCGCGTGTACACACGACTGTCACCTAGACAGCACGCATGGACCCCCCCTTTATAGATAAAAAATCAAAGAACACTCACTCACCCTCATGAACCTTGTTGTTTTGGAAGGATGTATGTCCACTAGAGGGAGAGGGAGCATGAAGAAGTTGGTGAGTTGGTCACAGAAGACCCGAATGTTGTGGCCGCGTTAATGCAATGTGGTTTACTAAAGTTTTTCCTATGTCCTTTTATGCGGGCACGGCCGAGGCTACTGAATGCCTTGGTTGACTATTGGCATCCTAATGCAAAGGATTTCATGCTAGAGGGGCAATCATTGGTGCCCACCACCGAGGATATCTACTTTTTGACTGGTCTCTCAAGGAGAGGGGAACCAATCAATTTCAGGATGATTTTGTCGAGGCCACATAACATAGAGAAACTGATAGCCCTATACTGTGAGGTTGGGACAGACTGTTCGAGCTCCTAGGTGCCTATAAGAAAGATCACTAACCTATCACTACAAGCGATAGTATTTCTCATTGGGTAGATTATCGGTTCAGTGGCCTTGCATTAGGCGTTCTGTGCATAGATGAACTGTGTTGTCTAGTGCTTGAATGCACAAATTTTCGACTGGAGTACTACACTGCTGGAGTGCATGAAGAGGCAATTGACAGATTGTCGTCAGCGGACACAGAGGAACTTCATGTTTGGGACTATTTTGTGTTCGTTCTTTTTCGAGAGAGTTCCGATTTTTAGTCCTCGGGTAGTGGTATAAGGACATCAGGCCTCATTTCCTGCATTGTGTAGATGGGTCGTACTATTTCCACGAAAGGATGGTGGAAAGACAAATGAGTCCTTTGATGATAACTTTTTTACCTGGCTGTCGTGGCAGATCCCCGTGATCGAGGATTACCCATATGCAGGGATAGAATTTTCGAGGGATCATGAGATACCTGTGCCTCCTGGTGAGGAGTGAGGAGAAATGGGTAAGTCCTCATCTTTGTAGCTATTTTTATTTTTTATGGGTCATATGTAATTTTTATGTCGTTTTGTTATATATCATTTTTGTTGTAAGCTAGAGTATTTGACGAATATATGTTTGTTTCATGCAGATGTGGGACCAGTGCAACCTACTGATTATGCAAGGAATAGGCGTCATCCTCGGCCAGGGGCCGCAGCCGCCGCTGCTGGGGGACTAGCAGTAGTGGGATATCTCCCAGCCGGGGAGGCTGAGAAGGTACTTAGATGAGTTGAGCGGAACCTTACTGCACTCACTTGCACATTCCCGATGGTAGAGATTGAGGACCTACCGCCATCCATGCAGCCTCATGTAGTGGGGGCACCTCGGACATGGGTCTAATTGTTTAGGTGTCTAGCCCATGCTGTGGACCAGTACAATAGGGCCCATAGGCCCTGACTTCTCTTTAGACACTTTACATGCTATGAGCACTACATGTACATATTTTTTGAGGGCATAAGCCCTGTGACTTGTATATTTTTGAGGCACTTGCATCCATCTGTATACTCTGGTTACTTTTATGATTATATATGGATTTTTATGTCTTTTTGTGTATTATGGATCATGTGTGTAAAAATATATTTACATGTTTATGTGAATTTCCTTTTATGTGTGTGCAAGATGACAATCTAAAATGTGATTAGATAGAGTATCTGTAACTTGGTTTAATCTCCTAGGAACATGAAAATATGTAATATAATCAAAGTTTCATTCTAAGAGACGTACCCTAAGGAATCGTCGGTGTAAGGTCAAGTCGTGCACCCGGTAGACTCTATTTAACTGAGACACAACCAGTTGAGCATCAAGATAGACTCGGAGATGAGAGATACCAAATGACAAAGCGTCACGAAGTAACTCAATAATTGCATTATACTCGGTGACATTATTTGTGGTGTCACCTAAGCATACCCCTCCAGAAGATAACAACTGGCCTTGAGGTGTAAATATTACCCAAGCTGCAGAGGCAAGCCTCTGAGTGTGTCAGCTACACTTGTTTGGATTCAAGTGAATCTGAAAGTAGCGACAACATTCGAAGATAAGCCGGACGTGTTTGGGATGATCCGTTCTCTTGCGAGATCGCGATGCTAAATCATATAAATAGGCCTCGACTATATGCTTAAGGTCATGGAAAGCAAAATACATGGCCTATTGAAAGGTTGCTCCAGCACTTTTAAGACCAAAAGGAATCTTACGATATGCGAATGTACCCCAAGGACAAATGAATGTCGTTTTATGTTGGTCCTTGGGTTTGATTTGGATTTGATTATATCCCGAAAAACCATCCATGGAAGAAAAGGCCTCGCAATGGGCACATTCATCAATGATCTGGTCGATGAATGGTGTTGGAAAGTTATCTTTGGGACATGCCTTGTTCAAATCACGAAAGTTGGTACATACACGAATCGTTCCTTGGTTTTTATTGACCGACACAGGATTTGACACCCATTAGGTCAAATGGATAGGATAGATAAAACTGACCTTTAGCAATTTCTCAACCTCAACCTTAATGGTTGTTGCTTTCTTAGGATTAACTGGACGAAGCTTCTGCCGAACAGGCTTGGCATCAGGATAAGTTGTGATTTCATGTTCAGCTATTTTTGGATCGATGCCTGGAATTTCCTCATAAGACCAGGCAAAAACGTCGCGGAAATCTTTGAAAAGATCTGTGTAGATTTGAATCTCTTCGGGGGAGAAATCTGCTTCGATGAAGACATTCTCCATGATGTGAGGGTTTCGGGAGATATTGATCGGTAAGGTTTCAGCGATAGTTTCCATATTACCCTCAGCATAAACCTCATGTGTAGCTAAGGGGTTAATAGGACAAGACCGATCTCCCGTCATAGTCATGGTGAATTCTCCTAATTCGATTATGTTTAACTCTGGGAGGAAGTATGATCTGTGATGAAGATCTTCCCAGGGTTTGTCCAGACTAGTCATTGCTTCGATTACTACTTCGTCAGAGGGAAAGACTAAGTCTAACCAATCGGTGCCAACGAAAGAATCCTGAGCCCAAATAGGCTCTAGTAGAGGATCTAACTCTTGTGCTGGAGTCAAATCAGGGTTAGATGAAGCTTTCTAGACTAAAGAGTACGCTACTTCAGAGGTGAACAAGGGCATGGACATACCCGGGTGCCCTGTATCATCCATCATGGCTGATGGGGAAGGAATTATCCACGGGTCATCGAAGTAAGTCGTGCGGAACGACGAAACTTGAAAAATATCAACCTTATGATGATTGGATATAAACTTGATAGCTCCTTGAGGGGGTGGGTAATCGAAGGTACCCATCAAAGATGGGCACAAACCAACCCCTACGCTAACGACACCTAGTTGAGGATTATCAATCATCGGGACTGTAGATGCCCCAGTGAAGGTTCAGGTCTGGAGAAAGACAATTGAACGATGGTCACAATCTGGCCCTCGTGTGGAAACAACAAGACCCGAAAAACTGTAGCGACCACGGCTTGCATAGCATAAGTCCAACTCCTTCCTAACAAAATATTATAGTCGAAGGGAGCATCGACTACTTCTACCTCAACGCACATGGTCTTCCCTCCTAACTGTACGGGGAAAGAGGGAATGATACCATGTGTTCGGAATGAACGATCGTTGAAACCAGTGAGGAGAGTAGGTGACGGAGACAAAACGAGCTGGTCGATGGCCTTCCAACATGATAATGACATAACACATGTCGAGGCACCCTCATCAACCACCGTGCGGAAGATATTGCTTGTAAAAGTTTTCGTGGGATGAGCCACTACTATCTGAAATGCTACGTAGTAAGGCAGACGAGGTTTTAAGTTGGTTGTATCTAGAATGATTGTACCCGGATTATAAGTCTCAGTAGATCCTAAAGCAGTTAAAAAAGATTTCCTCTAGGAAGGGCAACTTTGGAGGAACTCCAAAGAAAACATCACACAAGGGGTTTGTGATAAATCCTCCACCACAGAGTAGTTTTGGGCGGACCTTGTGTTAGGGTTGTGAGAAGCTCTCTTGAACGTGCATTTGGGGATGTGTGTCATTGTTTCGCCCAACATATTCTCAATCTGTAGAGGAAGAGATGGGAGTTCGGCTTCTTTTCCCTTCTCAGAAGTGTTTGGTTGACTATAATCATGTGCTCTAGTTGATAGAAAAGCATCACCTTTCACCATATATACATTCATGGATGTGGGTTTGTTCGAAGACGGAGGGGGTCCTTGACTGCCCCCTTCTGTGCTTGTAGAGGCTTGAGTTAGATTTTGTCCATGTTGAAATGGATTAGTTAACACGGCGGGTTGTTGCTGTGTCACAAACATTTGGGCCTCCGCAAGCCGAGGACATAGGTGGGTTGGGTGGTCTTCCGCACATAGGTTGCATGGATACCTCGCCTTCCATTTTTCATTATTTCCCTCGCCAACATTATTGGTGAGTTTCTTATCCCCCTTACCCTTCTTTCATTGTTTTTTCTTTCCTTCAGGATGTTGGGTGGCTTTTTGGTTAGTCGATTGCATTGTGTGTACATTCGACGTTTTGGTAGGGGGAGCAGCCAAAGCAGTAGTTTGGCTGGTCGTTGTGTATTGTATAGACAATTGTTGCAACTGATTCGTTAGTTGTTCAGTGGACTTTGTTTGTGCAGATCAAACAATACCATCGACATGTGGTCCAACTCTCTGTCTAGTTTTATCAAGAATTGAGCATGGCGCATCTGGTAAGATGTTGTATAATAGACTGGACTGAGAATAGATGAGCTCAAATTGTTGAGCTCTCGTGATGGTGTCTTCTTTGGAGATTACTCCCGACGTCCTGATGTCTTTGGATAACTGTGGGACCAAAGACTTAAGGAACCACTCAAGCAGTAATGCTGGTGGGACTGGAACTTTAATTAAACTCTTCCTACGTCGCCATTCTTGGATATGATCAGAGATATGGTCCATTGTTTTTTGTTCAAAATTAGCAAGAAGCTCTATTCCAGCGTCGTATCTTACAGGTAACTAGAAATCATTTAGGAAAGCCATTACCAGTTTGCCGAAGGAAAAGTATCTTGAGAGATCAAGCTCAATGTACCATTTCGCGACACTCCCAATGAGAGTATGTTGAAACAAGCGCAACTATACAGAATCGTCTTTCAATGAGTTAGAAGAGCACCAAAGATGGAAGTTAGTCACATGATCTCCTGGATCTTCATTAGGCTTGTCTTCAAACTTTGGGATGTCCAAAGGCAACTTCGTCGGAATAAGAGGACAATGTGGATCGTGACAGATAGGGTCATTCAAGAACCTTGTCAAATCTGGCAAGTGCAAAGTCGCCAGGAAAGGTCGTTTGGGTTGTTGGTGATAACCTGGGAAAATGGGGCCTGGAGTTTGACTGGCACCAGGTTGCCAGGAAAATTTTGGCTGCTGGCCCGGATTTTGGCAGAAACCATGGCCCTGGCCAGTGTATGGATTTTGTGTATGTGGAGACGTCATCGACTGATTTCCAAAATAGGACATAGATGGTTGGGTGTGCATTACATTCAAAGGACTTTGGGAGGGGTTGCCCCATGTCAATCTCGTGGGGATAGGCATGGTCATTTATCCGAGGTTCCATTGATTATGGAAAAAATTACGTCAGATTGGCATTCCGGACGAGGTAACGGATCCATGCCAAGAATTCCAAAGCCCTGATGTGGAAGAAGTTCCTAGGTTTGCCCCCTGTGCAGGAATAGTACCCTGCATAGGAATAGGTTGTCCAAAACTGGGATTGCCCCCAGTCGGGAAAGTGACTGACGAGAAGGCGTTATTACCAAATGATCTGATCAAAGAAAATGGTGTCGAACCTACCGACATATTATGCGAAGGGGGTCCTTGATTCCCTGCTCCAAATAAACTATGGGGTGTAGGTTGCCCAGCAGATTGTTGATGCGAGCCACCGAGAGAAGGGGACGAAGGAGGTATGTGACCTCCTCCATAAGGGAAAGCATTAAAAGGAGAAAGAGTGCCCCCCATGTGACTTTGCAGAGGAGCGCTAGAGCTCTCTACCCCCAGACCTAAAGCCTGTAAAGTGGAGTAGGAAAGTATAGGACTTGTACCCGAACTAGGAATCCTGTATGAGAATGGAGGGCCTATCACACTAGGTGTGAAAGGGGTTGTGGCCACTGCCAAAGACGGGATTGGACCACCGTGCGATGTCGAGGTGGTCGAGACCATGGTGGCTCGATGTGGTGACCATGGGTTAGGAGGTGGAAACGCTCATGTGGTGACAACTGTAATGGGAATTGATGAATTCCCAGAAGTGGTAACAACATTTGTTTCCATTGCTGCGTGCGACACTGTCTGTCACTCATAAGGATAAATCAGTATGATGAGGGGTGCCGAGAGATCAATGGTTGGGGTTTCAACCAGGCCAAGGGAGTTTGCTCCAAGGTCCAAAATGGTCGATTCCTCTGGATGTTGGTCAGGCACAATTTCTTGCAACCTGGTCGCTTCAAAAGACCCTTGTTGGTCTATCTTTCACCTTAGTGGTAGCGGGGGTGGCTACAGTGTAACTGGTGGCAAGCCAAGAAGCCTTCATGACCAGTGGAGCTCATGATCCTCCACTATGTGAGAATATCAAAGACACTCTAGGGTAGTCTAAATGTTCAAAAGTACAAAACACTAAAAATTCCTATGAGATAAGACAGGCAAACACTAACTAATTGGAAGAATAGTTACAACAACCAACACTAGAGCAACTAACCGGTGCAAGTGAAACTCGAACACGGAATCACCCTCCAGGTATACTCTGCAAAGCATGGCCTGATGTCTGTCCTAGGTACCACAGTATACCCCCGCAGTCACCTGTGTAAGTCCTTAAAAAGATGGGCAACTAGGTTGCCAGCGCGGGAACAGTTACCAGGCGGGTACAGTCGAAAGTCAGGTAGACCAAAATGAGTAGGGTATCGAGGCCGAAAATTGTCAAGGGAATCAAAAGCAAGTGGTCTGGAAGACAACTGAGGACCTTGAACGGATTCGAGACCCATGAAGCCTCATGGCAAATGCAATCGACGGAATCCCAAAACAAGCCCTCTATATGTGGTCTCCACTACAATTGGTCCAGCTTTGGAGGGGTTATCTCCGCTACCTTTCCGCACGCGACCTCGTGTTTATCACCTGTGTTAAAGGGGGGTGCCGGATAAATTTCATGATACTGGACTTGGACACTCCCTAACTCAGAATCCAATGTTTTATTTTAATGGCCTTGAAGAGTTTCCTCTCCAACCTAATCCAAGGCCCTAATCCTGAACTAGTTGGGTAACCCTACAAACATAAAAGTCTAAGAAATTTTAATTTTAGCATTAATTTTAGGGCTTGTCTTATGTCAAGGGGTAT
>SNQJ01S0037293.1:93038-125911 GCA_010110895.2 Picea sitchensis
GTTCTAACTTCATACTTTGGGGGGCTCTCTGTTACACATTATTTTCGTCATCCCTATGACCGTTAATGATGTAAACCTATCTGTTTCCTTCAGAGGGGTCAGTGGCTTGAGTTCCTGAAGAGATAAGGGAGAAGAACTTTTCCTGAGAAAAGAAGTTGCATTTTCCCTTGTAAAAACCCTATTAAAAAGGAAGTTCGCAGGTTGCTATATAGGCAGGGTGCAAGAATGCCTGATTCTCGCAGGTTGCAACATAGCTAGGGTGTGAGATGTTCACAGGTTTCTCTATAGGGAGGGTGCGAGAATGCCTACATGTGGGAAAAACAAGCGTTTTCTTGAATCTTCTAGAAGGAGAAACTTCTATGGTGAGGTGGCAGCCGAATGGTTTGGATCTTACTCGCTTTCATGATTTAGTGGGATCATCCTAACCTCCTCACCTTATCCTCTTCAACTTATAAAAGGAGAGGAGATTTCATGGAGAATGGGTTCTTGAGCCTTGGTCAGCTTTGGAGCTTTTGCTAAGTTGGATTTGGCTTGGAATTATTAGCTTGGTTGGAGTGACTTTGAGATTTTCCTTTGTCAAGATAGATTGTGAATATTATAAAATCTATGCTCTCAAAATTCTTGGAGTGAAAGTGTGTGGGGAACGAAGGACAGTTGGAAGGGACCTTACGACATCAAGGCCATGGTTGTAATCTCTCTTTCACATTTAATATGATACAGTAATATGATTCTTTCCTATAAATCTTGTTGTGTTTTATTGTATGATTCCTTGATCACATACATAGGTTTATATTGATTTTATGCTATTGCTATCTCTTTGGTTGCATTCTTTTGCAGGATCATCATTGTATGAGCATTGGAACGGAGCTAGGATGGCGATGGCAAGAGGAAGCGACATTTAAACGGTATGTCATCCATCCCTCTTTAGTTAGTAAATTCAATATCTAAAACTTAAGGAAAGCGTCATGTTCTGGTGTGTTTTGTTCTAGATCTAGGTGGATCTAGGGAGATCAGTTAGTGTCCGCACCTACTGATTAGTCCGATAACAACTAAGCCTATCAACATAAATTCAAAAGACCTAACCATGATTAAACTGTATGGATCAAGTCATTATTATTGCATGGGGATTTTATCCATTTTCTTTTATGCCCTCTTTTATTCTTTTTCTTTTTTTCCTTTCTTTTCTTTTTCTTTCTTTTTGAAAATAATTTGCAAAGATAAAATATTATCTTCAACCAAACTACATCAAGAGTAAAAATTGCAGTCACCATTTGATCCTATGAAATATAGGGTTATAACAGTGGCTCCACATGGGGATGGTGCTCTCCTTGTGAGGTGCCAAGAACCTGTTTTCTGATGTCTGTAAAAATTTTCTCCCTTGCTTATTCTTCTATTTGATTTGTTTTTGTTTTGAGAATTTTTTGGTGACACTGGTCAGTGGCTTAGGGCCTTCCCTGCAGGCTTCAACCATCTGATCAATATCACCAGACACTAGCTAAATGTAAAAGATAAATGGTATGTACAATGGAAAAGGGTTTGTGATATATTTATTGGGGTGGAAGATAATGCTTCAGCATCCTGTTATTCACAGGTCCACCTGGCAGGTCTGTTCCATCACTGTTCTTGAGAAGAAAAGTGTTATTTCCTCTAAACGCCTGAATAGTGTAAGGGCCTTTCCATAATCTATCGAATTTTCCATTTTTTCCCTTATCCTCATTTCTAGCATCCCACTTTAGTACCAAGTCACCTAACTCAAATCATATTCTTTGGTTCTTTTGTAAAAAATATTTTTGATGTTTTCCTGGATGACCTGAGTTTTGTTGTATACTTCTTCCCTGGATTGCTGCAAATGAATCATATGATTTATTCTCCTCTGAGAATCATTTGGTTCAGCTTGCATTTCTTGCAACAATTTCATGACAGGGACTCCCAAGGAGGTAGGAAAAACTACTTCAGTGCCATAAAGCAACTAGTATGGAGACATACCAATCGATCTCTTGGTTGTAAGTCTGTCATCCCAAAGTGCGAAAATGAGCTAATTAGGCCATGACTTCTTGTTTTCTTGCAACATCTACTTAATGATATTCACCAGAGTTTTGTTGGAGGACTCAGCTAGCCCATTTCCCTGAGGGTAATAAGCTATGGAGTGTCCCAAAGTAATGTGATACTGGCTACAAAAGTCTATGATATTTTTGGATCGGAAGGCCACTGCGTTGTCAGTTATAATTTTTCTAGGACATCCAAAACAAGACAAAATATGATTTTCCAGAAATTTAATGATGATAGAGTCAGTAGCTTGCTTCCATGGTACATCTTCGATCCACTTCATGAAATAGTCCATGGAAGTGAGGATCCACTTGTGTTGGCTTGAAGAAGTTGGGCGTATCTCTCTGATGAAGTCTAAACCCCATTGCTAGAAAGGAGCTTCAACTGAGATGGTTTTTAGAGGTAGAGGCAGAAGTTTATTTTTACCTTCGAACACTTGACATTTATGGCATGAAGTGACCTTTTGATGTACATCAACAAACAATGTGGGCTAGTAGAACCCAACTCTGAGGATCTTGTTAGCTGTGGTCTTCCAACTCAGATATCCACCACAGTCTCCTACATGAAAATCTTACAGAACCTTGTCAGCTTCATTCTTTAACAGGAAATTAAGCAATATACCTCCAAGATCTTTCCAATAAAGGTTTCCTTCTAGAATACAAAATTTCAATGCTTTCAATTTCAGAAATTTGGCTTTAGTTTTATTTAGACCAGGGGGAGCTTGAAGATTATGCAAGACAAATATGAGGTATGCATACCATGGAGAGCTTAGGAATACCTCCTTCACACTTGGAGTCACCTTCTCTCCCTGTTCATACACTGCATCCAAGAAATTAATATCTAAAACATGGAAATTAGACTCGGCCATTAAATTTGCTAGGCCCTGACCTTTGATCAGTTTGGTATGCTTAATATCTATATCATATTCTAGAATAATAGCAATCCACTTCCCTCTCCTGCCATATGGATTGTCCTGAGTCAAGATATCCTTTACAACTGCATTTGGAACATAAGCAATTGTGTGGGAATGGAGAATATAGACCCTGAAGTATTTTATGGATTTTACCAGAGCAAAAGCTTTTTTCTCCATTATGTTATAGTTTAAAGAAACATCCCTCAAAGATTTGCTGAAAAAAGTTATGGGTTGTCCGTACCCTTCGTTGTTTTTCTACAATAGCATTGTTACGATGGTGTGTTCAGAGGCGAAGAAGAAACGATAGAAGTCTTTGGTGTAGTTTGGACTGATTAGAACTGGAGCTCGTGTGAGTGCGTGCTTCACCTGTTCAAATGACTTCTTGGACTCGGTGTTCCATCTTATTTTGGTGTCCTTTTTCAACATATTTGTGATGTTCCAAAGAATTTCAGCTAAGTTGGGTATGAACCTTTTCAGGAAGTTTATTTTTCCAATGAATGATTGTAACTCTTTGATGTTCCTAGGGTGTTCCACTTTATGGATGGATTCTGTTCTGATGGGGTCTATTTTAATTCCATCCTTAGAGATTAAGTGTCCCAGTAGCTTTCCCTCCTCTAAACCAAAAAAGGGTATTTTTAGGATTCAATGAAATCTTGAACTTTTTGCACTTCTCAAACACTCGTCTGAGATGTTGTATGTGTTCCTCATCAGATTTGGAGTTCACATCATCTAGATATATGACTATAAATCTCCCAAGATCGTCCATAAAAGCAATGTCCATTGCTCTTTGGAAAGTGGCACCAGCGTTCATCAGACCAAAGGGAATTTTCACATACATAAAATTCCCCCATGGTGTGGTGAATGTTGTCTTCTCTTGATCTTCTGGGTGGACAAGGTCTTGGTTGTAACCCGAGAAACTGTCTAGTAAGGATATCCTACTGGCTCCAACTACTTTTTGTAAAATGTGGTCCATTTTGGGAAGAGGGTAATTGTCTTTAAGGGAGACTTTGTTCAGATTTCCGAAATCTATGCAAACTCTGATTTCACCAGTTTTCTTCCTCGTAGGAACTAGGTTAGAAACCCATTTGGAAAATCTCAAGGGGACTATAATTTTTGCATCATACATCTTTTTTGTTTCTTTCTCTATCAGGGGAAGCAACTTGGGATTGATTCTCCTAATTTTTTTCCTGAAAGGTTTGTGTTCTTATTTTATCGGGATCCGATGTTGTATGATGCTTGTGTCATAAGATTTTAAGTCCTCATAACCCCAAGAAAACACATCAATATATTCCTTCAAAAGTTCAATGTATTTTCGTTTTTTCTCAGGGGGTAGAGATTTGGAAAGTTTTATCATCTTGGGTTTTTCTTCTGTTCATATGTTTCACTCTTCAACCTCTTTACCTTAAGCTTCAATTTTTGGTTTTTTGGCTACATCGTTAAAATCGAACAAGTCATCTAGTGGAACTAAAACTCTAGGTAAAACATTATTTTTCAACTGTAGAATACCAAAATCTATCTCATTTTCATGCAATTCATCTGCATCTACTTTATTTTCATTCAACTCTTCAGAATCTACTTTATTTACACTAACAATTTCAGAAACAGATTTATTTACATCATCAACATCATTCTCTAAATCTATATTGGTACATTCGAACTCATTCTTACATTGTAGGAAGTCTTCAATTTGATAGTCATTCCCGAATACCTTCCAGTATCTGATGTTATCTGAAACGGTTGGTCTACACTTCACTTCCACCATGTATTTGTGAGTGGGATGGAAAGGTATTTTGCAGGTAGCTGCTGACGTAGCCAACCTGTCTGCTAATATGTTTTGTCCCTTGGGCATTACCTGCAAATCGATTTCAGTAAAACATTGAAGAGAATCCAAAGCAACATTTCTATAGGCTCTAAGTATAGGATGTTTAGTTGCATACTCACCTTTAATCTGCTTAATAATCAATTCATAATCACCCCTTACCATAATCTATTTAGCATCAACCTTCTTCAGTAATTTCAGGCCGAGCATCAAAGCTTCGTACTCAGCTATGTTGTTAGTACATTGAAAGTTCAGTTTGTAAGAGTGGCTCTCTGAATATCTCAATCTGTGATTATGAAACCAAAATCCAGCTCTATCTCCTTTTTTACTTACCACACCATCGAAATCCATGCTCCAAAAATCTGTTGATAGTTCCTCACTTTCTTCGTTTGTAGTATTTCTTACCTCCATAATTTATTTATATTATTTCTTATCAGGTGTACCATCCTCCAGCTGAGCGATTTGTTCATCTAGGTCACCATCATTGTACAAAATAAAAGAGTCCAGGTCAGAGTGTGTAGAGTACAGTGGGTAGTTGTGTGGATTTTCCTGACTGCTAACCATATACTTCATTAGAGTTTCTCTATATAGTCTCCTTTGTTGCCCAAAAACTGGGATGGTAGCGTATGACATATCCCACTATAGGGTACCTTTCATCTTGGCTCCCCAAGATCTTGATAACAACATACCGTATTTTTGGGGAATGTCTGCGACCACGATGTCCATCACCATAATTTTTGCTGGGATTTGAGCCAGGGTGATGCATAAGTCCTTAATCAGACCTATACACTTAACCTTGCTAGAGTCAAAAGAATGAAAATCCTTGTAGGGTCTGGTGACTTCGAGTCCTAGCTTTTCCATCACTACTTTGGGCATCAGATTGTGTGAGGTGCCTGAATCTAGCATGGCATTGTGTAAAATCAATTCGTGGATTTTCAAGCTGATATAGAAAGGGAAAACGATATCGTTATCAGTTTGACCATCAACTTCGGGGCCCAAGAGGAGATCAGGTTGATCGTCAGCAAGATTTACTATGTATGATTGGTTTGCTAACCCGACATTCAAATCTTTTGTACCTATCTCTGGCTCGATGCTCAGAGCTTTAATTACCTACGACCTATAAGCGTTCTTTCTCATCAGCTTAGAAAGGGGAATAGGGATCTTCAATTTAGCTAATTCCTCCTCAAGGATGAAAATAGTGGAAGCTTTGTTTGAACTTTGCACTTCTGGTTTATCCATTAGAGTCCTATGGGCAGAAACACTGGGTTGACTGTTTGATGAAACCTCAGTCTGATTTTCTCTTTGCAAAATTTTGGGAGTTCTTTTTGCAGAATATTCAGCATTACTTCTCTCAGGGACCTTATTGGGAGAAATTTATGAGGTTTTATTGATCTCGACTGTCTTCTTTTTTTCGGTGGCCTTCTTTGTTTCAGAAGCCTTCTTTGGAGGGTTATCATTTGCCCTCTTTCTTCTAAGGTTATATTTCCTGTGTACCTCCATTATAGAATTTTAAAAGGCATGTTGTTCTGTTTCCTCTGCTTCCTCATTTACCTTTGTTTGTGAGAGAAGAAAAAGATCATGCTCCTCCTGAGTAAGAAAAATGGTTTCATGATCGTGAATTCCCATGAGGTTTATATGAGTGTCGTCCAATTCTTTGATTATTTCCTCTCCTTCATCAATGTAATTTTCCTGGAGGGGTGGTCTAATCTATTGATCAGGTCCCCTCTGTTCCCTTTGATCCCTGGGATCTCTTTGCCTGATCTGGGGAGGATTTCTTCTGAAGTTTGGATTTTGAATCTGAGGAGCATCTTAGTTTTCCCTGGGTGGGTTCTTGTTAGTTATAGTAAGCCTCTCCATCATTATCTCCATAGCTCTAGCTAGGGAATCTAGTTGGGCATCTAAAGAGGGCATGGAAGGCTCTTCCTTAATCATGACCCTTCTTTATGTTCTCTTCCTGGCCCTTTTGGCTAAGAGATTGGCTTCTATGCTTACAGAACTTTTCTGCATGTCTTCTAGAGTAGCAGAATTTCTTTCCCTTAGTTTATATGACATTTCAGTGTCAAATCCATCCGGGAAATTTATCAATGCCAAACCTTGAGGTGGTTTGATATCAGATGGAATTGCATTGTACAGATTGTTGAAACGGGTGCAATAATATTGCACTATCTCTCCTTGGTTCCTTCTGATATTCTCATATTCTGGCAAGATCTGGAGAGGATTTTTCTTTACCTCCCATCTGTCAAGAAAAATCCGATGGAAAGAAGCAATGTCAGCTATGGAAGTGGCACGTAAGGTTTTGAACCACTTTTTAACTTCTCCAGTCATACTCTATGCAAATAATCTCATCTGCACATCAACTTCATCTACTTCCTGCAAATCAAAGTAATCATTCATTTTTTCAACATGTTTTTGTGCATTCAGAGGACCAGTACCATCAAACTGAGGGAGTCTGGTTTGATAATCTTGAGGCATGGCATGTAAAGGAGAAACCAACACAATGGAGCATATCTCACTACCATGATTGGTGGAGGAGGCTGGATAACAACTTGTGTGATTGGAGGAGAGGTGACAAAAGCTATATATGATGAAGGGCTGGGAGGAACAAAAGGAACTGGTTTAAATTTAACATACGTTGCAGCAATAGTTAAGGAAGAAAGTTCGACTGACTTTTGAAAGTGAGCTTTGTCTAAATCTTGATCAATATTCGCAACTAGATCTTCTAGCTTGTCAAATTCTTGGATAAATCGTTGATCAACGTCAGCTCTGGGAGAAAGTATTTCAGGGGTCATGGGTTGAAGGATGGTTTGATTTAAAATTGTTTCGCTTACAAAGCTGTCAGATTTTGTTCTGAAAAGGATTTGTTCGAAAGATATGTCAAAATCGAGATCCTGAAGGGTGACAAGCTTCTCTAGAAGAGAAGGGAACCTATGAAGAGGACTGTGATTCCCGGAACCCTCTGCAGTGTTTTTCTTTCTGAGTAATTTTTCGGGATTGTCTATTGTTGTTGCAGGTTCTGGATCTGGATGAGATCTAGTGAAAACTCTTTTAGGAGCCAAAATTTTAAATTTTTATTTTATTTTTAGAAACTTTTGACTAATATATATAAACTTTAACAACCTCTAAACATTATCTCTATATAAGTTTAGAATTTATGATTCGTTCACAAATAAAAAAAAAATTGTCTAGGGAAAAGATATCATAGGATGGAAAGTTTGTTCAGTTCCCCAGTATGGTCACCAACTATCTTATCACTCTATAAATTCCCAGAGGTTGTCGTGTTGTAGAAGAAATTTACTAGAGGTAACTTTATCCAACCGCTTCGAAACTGGGATCTATCCCTTATAGTTTTAGAGAGGGATCTCTCTGTAAGATTTAACTTTGTTTTAGATTGTAGATATTAGGATAGTTAAATAGATGAGACTGTGTTGTTTGTTTTTATAAAATGGCTGAAATATTGTTTACCCATCCATTGGGCTATGGGGTCTGTTTTATAAAGTTCAAGATCAACAAACAAATTTTTATCAGGTGTTTTCATAGGGCAAGATAGTGTAACTGATAGATCCTTTAGAATTAAAATGATCGATAGCAGAAAAGATGAGATAATCAATTATAACCAAGAAGCATTTAAGAATTTCTTAATCATAACATCAGAAGAAAAACACTTAGATCTTCAAAAGTCAGAAACAGAGTATACGAAGATAAATTCTACAACTTTCACTACTTTTAAATGACCAGATTGAGAAAAAAAAAATGATTACTATGAGAGATAAACATTCAACAAAGAGGAGTAAACTTCACCAACATCTAACACATAGGAATCCTGTGAAATGTCCCTTTTATTACTGGTAGATCTCTTGAGAAAATCACAATGCTTACATCTTGCTAGGGTGTAAAGATCAACCCTCAGTACTTAGAAGTTTGAAGTATTTATAACAAAAATTACAAACGACCCTATCCTTAATGATCAGGACGTGGCAGATTCTAAATCTAACTAACTAGATAACAAGATACAAAAATATAGGAACTGATGATGATCTGTTGTATCCTTCATGTTGATTTTGGGGAAGGCCATTGGTGAATCATTCATGTAATTTTGACTACTCTTCTTGCTAACTCGGATGGTACACCTCATCTCTCATTCGATCAAATTACATAGATCCTCCCATCTTTGTTGACTGGGAATGCTGACCTTGAGCATTATTTGGTAGATCTCATCCATTTCTGTATATTTGGAAAAAGTCGGCTTGGTGATGAAAACGTATTTGATTTTGTGTTGGATACTGAGGTCCAGCTACAGAGTCTCTAGAAATGTATTTCCTGTTATGCTACCCTGTATTCCTGAAAACTTGGAACTATCCTTGGCCACTGTGGCGATCTTCTGCTTGTAGTCTGAAAGGGTCATCAGCTTGTCATTTAGCACTAATAAACTAGGAAGACCTTTCTTTTGCAAAACCTCAATTTTGTTGAAGAACCTCTGAACTCCGACATCCATGTTCTGGACTTTCTCCTCCAGCTGCAACATTAATCCTCTTTTGGTCAGCACTCTTTTAACCTCGAGGATGGTTTATGTCCTATCTTCAATCTTCAGGTCTTCTAGCTCTTCCCTAGTCTTAGAATTCAAAAAATTGATGATTTCATTTGCTTATGTGGGCATCTCCCCAAGCTCGCCTTTTATCTTGTCGATGGCCTGCTTTCTCCTCAACACTAGTTCATTGTTCAAACATAATTTGGACCATGGGTTAGATTTCATTTATGGATTTGGAGATATCCATCCAAATGTTCTCCTTGGCTTCTGCTAGTGTTTTGCCCACCACTGTTTGCTTTTGTAGTTGTTGTATTTCCTGCTTGATCTTTTATGATGCTTGCCTCTCAATGTTGTAGTTTGTTTGGTAAGAAGACTTAAGCTCTCGGAGATTTTCTATCTCTTTGTTCAATCTATTGATTTATGCTCCTCGTAGGGTCATCTCCTCCATTGATTTTGCTAGCTCTACAGATTTTTCCAGAGCTTTCAGTAGGGTGGCTGATGGAAGTTATGTTGTGGTAGTTGTTGATGCTTTTACTGAGCTAACTCCTATGAGGGGAACTGCACTCAGTGCAATGACTCCCATGGGTGTTGATTGCTCCTTCTCCTTTACTAACCTTTCGAGTTCTGCTTCCATCTCTTTTATCTGTGCATTTTGTTCCATGATCAACTTTATCATCTCCTCCTTCTCACCTTCTATCTCAGCCATCTCTTTGGCTTGTGAGTCTTCGATAGCTGGCCGTTTTAGTTGTTTCCTCAAAGATGTTATGTCAGCGTTCTTTTTCTTGAGCAAATCCTCAGCTTCTTTCACATTTGAGGAGTCATACCCAATTTTGAGCACCAGTTCTTCTAAAGACTTGATCATGTTATCTTTTGAAAAAGATGATATCTTCTCCATCTTTAATTGGGTCTGAACATTGTTCAAAGAAACCTGTAATTTTGCAGCAGTAGTGGAAGCATTGGCCAACGTTGAGAAATCCATTTCCCCACTCTGTTTGTGCAAATCCATCTGGTCAGTTGGATGTACCTGCTTGGCATCAAACTCAAGTATTGCCCTTTTGTAATCAGTGATCTCTTTTGGGTGAGGCACCTGTGCTTGCAGAAACACCATGTGCATTCTCGCTTTTTTTGTATCAAAAGCAGAAAGTAATCTATGTTGTGTTGTTGATGTTTGCTTCCAAAACTGAGCATAGGTGTGATTTTTCAACATCTCGTTCTTCTTTTTTATTAGATTGTACTTTTAAAAAATATTCAACTTTGTATCCGCTTGAGTTGGTTGGTTGATCAGTGAAGTGTCAGTTGGCTTCTTGGATGATGAATTAGATGTAATTTGTTGGCTGCTTGAGACCAGTGGTGAACGATCTCCTTGCACGACTGTAGTGGACTAGGTTTCTTCTTCACCAGACCTGTCAGGTGTTTGATTGGTTTTTTGCATTTTCTTGTACACCTGGAAATCCTCTACAGACACCTCAGTGACTGAAGGTGAGATGTCTTTTCTAGGTCTTTTCTCCTTTGGTACCTTTGGAGTAGTGGTTTGTGAAGTCATGGGTGAAGGAGATTAATGTTCAGTGTCCTCTAGAGTGTTCACCTCCCACTCTGGCTGGTTCGCAAATTTCTCGATCTCTGGTTTGAGTGCATGAGCATATGGGGAATTTTTATTCTTCTATATCATCTCTACAATAATCCCACACAGATAATAGTGCCAAAGGAAACTAGTGCTAAACTTCATCTCCTTCAGTGGCTTATCTACCTCTTCCCCGGCAACTCGATTGTTGCAGATAAAGGATCCTATCTTCCCTTTAATTTTCAACTGTTGTTTCTTCTTCAAAGCTACAAAATTTATGTCATCTAAATTTATCATTTACCTTATGTATTCCAAGGAAAATATCCTAACAAGAACATATCTGGGAAGTTTATAAGGAGCCAGCTCACATCCATAAACTTTGATTTCCATGTGATTCTGATACAAATTCCAGTCTCCAGTATTGGCGAGGTCCAAGAGGTGTAAAATTATTTGGATCTCCTCATTTATCCTCGGCTCTTGTCTTCCACTGAGTATACTTACCATTGGGTGGTAAAACTGCTCAATAAATTGCTTGAAATTGAACTCTGTTGAGTTCCTTCTCAGTAATGAAGTCCAAGATGTGGCAGGTTGTGGTTTGTCGCCCTGGTCCATTTTCTGCATGAGGACTGAGAATTCATCTGCTTGAAAGAACATGAACATGTAAGCTAGTATTGAAGAATACCGGAACATGTCCTCTGTGGGAAATTTGAAAAGATGCTCATGCATATTCTCAGCTAGAAAACTATTGTAGTCAAACTAGGTGGTGGTTTTTTCTTCAGCAGCGAAAATGGATAGGTAACCCAATATGGGCTCGTCCACCCATTTGTTTGAGAATTAACCGAGCAGACAACATAATAACGAAATGATCTGGTTTCCCTTTTCTGAAAATATGGAGGAATGGTAAGGGGGATTTTTCTTGTGGAATTGGGAGTTCTGTGGGAGGAAGAGCTCAAAAATCTGTGCCCTCTGGGGAAAAGACAGATTCTGGTACTTTTCGGTTAGGACTTCAATGGTGAAAGGAGAGGGGGATTCAGCTCTAGATACTTGCATCATTTGGTCAATAGCCTCGGGTGTGATAATGAAAAGGGTTTCTCCAAATGATGAAACAATGGCTCTCTCATTGGGGAGGTAATGTGTCTAGCACTTGAGGGCGAACTCGGGAAAATGGTGGATTTGAGGAAATAGATACAGAGGAAGATTGGACTCCCAAAGCCCAATCTTGTCACTTTGATCTAGGAAAGTGTCCCTAAACCATGAATGCAATTCGACCAAGTCGAATTTGCACCTGGTCTCTGAGATCAAGTAATCTTTTTCATCTAGCAGGATCCGATCGAGATCGACAGGAGGTGGGAGGAACGGATTTTCATCGACCTCTGATGCTTTAGATTTTGGTGCCATCAATTCAACAGGTACCTACAAATTGAAACAAAAACGTTAGTGGGTAATGGCTATGGTTGGGTCGTTGACTGAAATAGTGAGGAAGGTGGGCTTCTGGTGAATGGATAATGTGAGCAGTGCGAAAATGGCGGAGGAATGGGATTAAAATTGAGTGAACGGTTATCTATTGGGCGCAGGGGACAGGTTAGCAAGCTAATGGATATGTTAGCTTATATTAAATGACCAATGGATCACTTGAAGTATGAGGTGGAAGGTAAAGGACGGGTGACGAGTGTGCCAGGGTGACGTGGAGGGTGGTGACTAGAGGATATGTGCATGGGATAAGACATGTGACAGGTGAATGGAGGGTGAGATGCTGACAGAGTCATGAGGTAGGGGATGAGTGTGACAGGGTGACGTGGAGGATGAAATCACGAGGCGGAAGTGGTATAACAATGTCGGTATGGTGGTGTATCGGAGGGGGGGTAGGCAGTAAATGGTTTTGAGCAAAGGGGGTTCGACGTAAAGGGTTGGCACCACGTTAGGATGGGGCCCGCCAGGAGAAACAGCCCATATCGGACCCCCCCCCCATCGTTAAAGACAGAATGGTCGAGGGGGTCTGGAATCTCTTGTCAGTCGTTGATCTATGCGTTGTTAGATCAACCATAGATCTATGCGTGTACTTTAATCTCCATATCGGAGCCCCCCCCCNCCGTTAAAGATAGAACGGTCGGGGGGTCCGGAATTTCTTGTGGACCATAGATCTACGCGTTGTTAGATCAACTGTATATCGGTGCGCACTCCTTAATCTCTAGGCGTGAATCAAAATGTGAAGTGAAAACTTAGGATAGTGCTCCTTTGTAGGTTTTTTCACCACTTCCCTTGCATTTTCCACTATGGGGTTAGGAAAAACACTTCAAACCTCAAAATCATGAACTTTCATTGAACATCATGCATGTTTTATTGAAGGAAAAACTTTCTAGCCTAGGTCCTATCCTACCTACCTACATATTTAGCCCAGATTAGACTGTTGGGCCAAAAATTTCTCTACCCTAGGAATATTTGACCAAGTTTAAATAGTTTGGTCAAATTTATTCACTAACTAACCTATCTACTTGGCTATGATTAAACAGTTTATCCAAGTCTTATTCACTAAGCCTATCAACATAAATTCAAAAGACCTGACCATGATTAAACTGTATGGATCAAGTCATTATTATTGCATGGGGATTTTATCCATTTTATTTAATGCCCTCTTTTATTGTTTTTCTTTCTTTTCTTTCTTTTCTTTTTTCTTTTTGAAAATAATTTGCAAAGATAAAATATTATTTTCAACCAAACTACATCAAGAGTAAAAATTGTAGTCACCAGTTGATCCTATGAAATATAGAGTTATAACATTAGGGACAAGGTTTTGTTTTTCTAATCTTTCTTTCAGTGGGAACTTTCATTGAAGGAAATATTGTTGGTGGAAAAGGGCAGCATATCAAGACTAGAAATGTAAAGATGTAATGGCACTAACTTTGAGTTGTGGAAGCTCAAAATGGAGGACTTTCTCATAGATCAAGATCTATGAGTTTCAATATCAGTGTCTATTTTTCATAGTAGATGGTTTTTTTACTAATACATTCCTCTACTATGAAAAACATAGTGAAACTCATAGATCTCGACCTACGATCAAGTCCTCCATATTGAGTTTCAAGAACTCAAAGTTAGTGCCATTAAATCTTTCCATTTCTAGTCTTGATGTGCTGCCATATTTTGGCAATAAGATTCCTTCTACGCAAGTTCCCACTTAAACCAAGGTTAGACTAAAGCAAAACTTTTCCCCTAACACCTAGGATCCAAGGTAATGATGGTCTGATACCAAATGAATGAATATAGAGGTATAAAATATTATTTCTACTCTAATCAATGAAATAAAAATGTGCAGAAAATATAAACAAACAATTATGTAAAAAAAAAAAATTGTTAGAAAAACAGGATTGTGGAGCAATAAAATAAAACAAATACGGAAATAAAACACAGAAGATACACAATACAATAGAGACACAGAAATATGTGGTTCACTCAGTGTGGGATACGTCCACCAGAGAAATTTCTAGGTCCTTTCTTTTTATTATCCAGCAAAATGAAGGGATACAACCTACAACACTTCCGTTGTAACTTCCTCTTCTTTCTCTCACGGTCTCCTCTCTCAAAATACAATAATCATAGACATACACAATCGTAATACAATTCCCTCATAAAAGATGGTTTCCTTCTAGGGAAAAAAAACCTATCATAACTTTTACCATCATATCTGTGACCTTATAATGAATGGTCCAGATTGACTACGAAATTACAATATTTTACAAGGCAATTTTCCCAATATTTCTCTTTGGGGGCACTGCCCTCGAATCCCCCGTCAGGAGGGGGATACAAAAATTTTCTCTGCCCCCCTAGAAACAGTTGTGAAGGGGAAAGCCCCCCCACACCCCCGTTAGAGAATGGGTTCCAAGCACGACTGAAAAAAACCTCTAAATCAGGAAGATAATCAGGCTCCACAACCAACAATAACATGAAAATATACAACCCATTTCAAAAAAGAAAAAAAACAATAGTTCAAAGCAATCTCTATGTTTTATTCAACAATAAGTTAAATACATTTAGAATGCTCCACTCTTAACAGAAATAATTAGTAGCATATATTTTCTAGAGTAATTTCTACAGTTTAACGATACATTTCATAAGCTCATACCATACCTCCAATCCAAACACTCAATATATAAACATAATAAAACTACAAACCACATGTAAGAAATCATTGAATCACTAACTATTTTAGGCATCCATAGCCACTTTGATATTATATGAATATCCATGCAAGGTCACCTATAATTGTAATTACCAAGACCGTATGCACATGCCCTTCCTACCATGCATGTAATGCATGCAACATGTATGACACACTAGTGCAAACTGTTGATTTTTCATAAGATATGATATTGTATATGAATATATTATTACAACGATGAGTGTTTCATATATATTGAACATATGGTGACCATCCATGAAAGGATGTGCCCCTTCGATAATAAATAACTATATTTATTATTATTATTATTATTATTATTATTATTATTATTATTATTATTATTATATTATATATATATATATATATATATATAGTTATACTTTGTATTATAAATATCATGTCATATATTTATTTTTTTCACAGAAACTGGGGGATTTTTTCATTAAAATGGTGCGGTCAAGACCACTGAGTTACAATATACAAAATATTTAAAGGTCCCAGGGACCACTAAATCTCAAGACTAGTTCAGCAATTACAAAAATTATGTCTGAGTGTTTGAGGAATATCCAAAAGCTTATGCTACTTCAAATCCAGTAGGTATACTGCCGGTAAAAAGTACCGTTAATACATACTGATAGAAAAAACATCACAACTGCAATTTGAAAATAAATTAGCTACCAGGTTCTTGCTTGAGGTCTTGAAATTCTTTCTAGACCCATTCTACCTCGACTGGTTCATTGAGGTCAGGGATCGGGCCCACTGAGGCTTATGTAACATTCCTTGATGAGTTTCCATTGTTGGTCAGGGTGGAAGGTTACCTTTGTTTTTTCTCACACTGCTCGAGACGATAATGGAGGTCTTCAATTTTTCTTCATTGAGAAAATACTTCATCTTGGAGCTTCCCGATGAGATTTCTATGTTCAAAAAAGATTTCTAAATCAAAGGAGACTGTGGAGTTGATGGCCCCATACTTAATTTTTATCCTCTAACATTATGTGCATTTGAAATCAATATTTTGTTGTCCTTGGTCAATTTTTTTCTCCTTAGCATCCATGCTTCTTCGAAAGGACCAGATTGAACAATGCCTTAATTCTGGAGAGGAATTGCTTTCAGAAACCGAGGAGATGGGAGTGATTATGGCTGTGAGATTGAGAACTTGGACTACGTTGAGATGAGGGGAAACATAGGGGTGGAAATGACGTCAGACTAGGATAGAAAACGCACCCAGAAAGAGATGAAATCTCAATTTTGAAATCTCAGGAAGAGATTCAGGGAGGAGCCAAACAAACCTCATAGCCGAAGAAGCGCGGACCAAAAACAAGAGGCATCAAGCTTCAATTAGATTTTTGAGGTGCCACCTTCCATAATCCACCGTGATGTCGACTCAGACCTTGTGATGATTCAAAAAGGAGGGGAAAGGAAAGAGGAGTTGAATCAAGGATTTAGAGAGTACCTTATATGGTTGGGAACCCTCGTGCCAAATGCTTTCGAAGGGTGGTGAAGAACAAGTAATGGTGTCTAATGAGCTCACCATCGTCATCTGACCTATTCCTTTTGAATCCTCCTTCACTACACCTGAACCCACATCCCTGAGACACACGAGTACACCGGTGTGAGGAGTACTACCTCCCCTCGTCATGATGGAATGATTGTACTTCTCATAGGCTGCTCAATCTCTTATAGAAAATAAAATAACATGCCCTCGTGCCCCAAAACTTGCGCTAGAGAATATGTGACGCAGTGGCTTGCCATGCATCGCCCCCCATACCTCGTGGGCCCCGAGTTTTTGAGATAGGCTTAAACTCATGGAAAAGGGGATGAGCTATCATATCCGTTGACCCCCAAGTGACCTGGGGTCTTGCCAATGGCCTTGTTGGCCAATTTATCTACTTCTACGTTATTGATTCTAAGGATGTGGAAATAATCGATGCGCATGGGACCTGTGAGAAGGCGACTTCGTGCAATGATATTTTTTAAACTTATGTTATGAGGAGAGGAGCCTAATATCATTGTCCTTATTATTGTCTTTGAATCTCCCACTACATTCAGATTTTGTATGTTCTTTTGTTTTTCCAAGTGAATCCCTTGGAGGAGGGTGTAAGCCTCTGCTTTATTGTTTGTTTCCATCCTTAGATTCCAGAAGTAATCCAAAACTCTATTTCCTCTGGGCTCGAAAAAAACCTCGACCCCTACCTCCCCTTAAATATCATGTCATATATATATATATATATATATATATATATATATTCATGATGTTGTCCAAACATCAACACCAACATGAACATGGCTAAATAAAAATGGAATTTTATACCATTTAAATCTGGAAGGATTTTGCCTAATCTGCATCTAACCAATTGTTATGCTTCTTGGGCTTCTTCAATGTTCACATCGTTGAGAAAAGTGAATGAAGAAATTAACAAGAAGAAGGTCGGTGCATCTTCCTTTTTCCTTCTCCATGAATTGGAATGTGTGCATTATGAGATTAAGAAGTTGTGGGCTGCTAGACAAGATGTTGGTAGATAAGGCCAGCTCTAACTCAAATAGGGAGAAGATGGATGAGCTAAGGTAATCGGATGGGCAGCCGCACAAATATGTTGAGGCCTCATTCTATAAAATTATGTTGTATATGTTGAGGCCGCACAAATAATATTTTTGAATTTCACATTAAAACTAATTTTATTTTTAAAATATTTAATTTAATCAATTATAAATAATATTTAATCTGTAATTTTAATCGAACTTGAGACTTCTTTTATATATTTATTTTATTAACATCGTACTTTCTAGTGGATCTACACCTCTTCTAGCTACATTCATAATAACGATAGCCATGAGTTTTATGGATTAAAAGAGATCTAAAATTAAAATCGCAATATCATTCTCATGAATTAAAATTCAAAATCGTAATGCTAGTAAAAAAAAACGACACCAAACCACTTTGGACTAAGTTGTTGTTCAACTAATAGGTATGCAGGTATGCTGCCCATTCTAAATTCAAATCTAAATCTCAGTCATGGAATGTGCCAAAAGCCATGATTGACTTCAAGTTTGCATTATTATTAAGTTTATAATTTTGTTATTGACATATAATGCAGACTTAATTGTTATAACTACATACAAATTAACATTATTGCACATTGTGCCATCTCCATGTCTCCCGGCACACTTAATGTCACAACATTAAAATATGTATGGTATTAATTGTATTCAGAACATAAACATTCATGAGAATGCAAAATACGCATTACCTGGGAACCAAGTCTGTAATGGAAGCATCTGCGCCTGATATGAAGCAAATGATGTAGAAGCAGAAGTGTGTGACACCCCAGATCCATAAATGGTGGCCTTGCTATTTGGGGAAGTATTCACAAAAGCAGGCTTTATGGGATCCGGTAATGTCACAAAATGAGATGAAAGCATCAAACTGATTATAGATATTGATGGACGATGTGAGGAGTATGTTTGTGTACACAAAATACCAACCTGAATGCATCTCAACACTTGCTCCTCATCGCAAGTTTCAATTATTGTTGTGTCAATCATATGTGCAATATTTCAGTGTTCGTATAATCTCCACGCCTGCATAATCACAACGGATTGTCATTTTGATACTTAATATTCTTCCTCAAATCCACCTTAATTTTATCTTATGTTGATCAAGAGTACAGAAGTCCATAGATCTAAGAAATTCATATCAAAATAGCTTAACAATGAAAGATCTAAACTCATACTTTGTTGGGTAGTGATATTTTAAAAGTGGTTGAAGAATCAAGGATAAATGGTCATATTCATGAACCTCTAAATTCCACTGTCATATCTTTAATACCCAAGACCGATAACCCCTCCTCCTTTGATGATTTTCGGAATATTTCATTATGCATCTATATTTACAAGATCATCTCTAAAGTTATCAGCGGGAGACTAAAAGACATTCTTTCTAGGAATATTTCAAGTGAACAGTTTAGCTTCCTAGTGGGAAGACAAATACATGAGGCTATTGGGGTTGCACAGGAAGGATTACATACCATGAAAATTAGAAAACTCAAAGGGGCGGTTGTAAAAATTGACCTATCGAAATATTATGATAGAGTAAATTGGCTTTATATTCGGATGTTGCTGATACACCTTGGGTTTGGGGTGGCCTTCACAAATTGGGTTATGGGCTGCCTTACAACTATTTATTTCTCCATTTTGATTAATGGATCAGCCTCCTCATTCTTCAAAGTGTACATGGGCCTTATACAGGGGTTCCCCCTGTCTCCACTCATTTTTCTTTTGGTAGTTGAATGTATCAGTCATTTTTTGAATGAGGCAAAGTCTACAGGAAACTTTAGAGGCACAAAAATCTCTCCGGGTTTACATATCACACATTTACTCTTTGTTGATGATATCCTAATTTTTTGTGATGGCTCTAGAAGGGACACTGAAAAACTTTGTGATGGCTTAACACTTTTTAAACAGGAGACAGGTATGTTAATCAATGAACAAAAATCTAGTATTATCTTTTCATCTTTGGATGGGGGGGAGACTCTATTCATCACTTCTAGGCTTCCCTTTTAGGTTTTTGAATTGGATGAGGGATTGAAATATATTGGGTTTCAGTTAAAATCAAATGACTATCGGAAGACGGACTGGTTGTGGCTCATTGCAAAATTAGAAAAAATATTAAATTTTTGGAGCCACCGTTGGTTGTCCTAGGCTGGAAGATTAGTCCTAATAAAGTCTGTGCTGGAGGCTATTCTGGTATACTGGATGTCTTTATCATGGATTCCAAAAGGTATTTTGGAAAAGGTTAGGAGGTTGTGTTTTTCTTATCTGTGGAAGGGGAACAAGGATAAAAATGTTTTTCCTTGGGTTAGATGAGAGCAGATTGCAGTTCCGAAGGATTTATGGGGTTGGGGATTGAATAACATGTTAGCACTCTATAAACTTCATTTGACTGAGAAAACGAATGACAAAGGCAACCTACAAACCAACTTTGAGGTCCGAAACTAGCGTTCTGGACATGGAGAGGGCTCTCTCTCTAGACTTCGTCTCTGTACAAGATATGGCTTTAAATTGTCAGTTAGATTTAACACCTTTAAACAATATTTTTTGGTTCTATTGGCGAAAGAAAGAAAGACCTTGGGCTATGGAGTTGATTTAAGAAAACGATAGAAACAAATGACTTAGTGATTGAAATTGAGAGGATAAAGGCTAAATGAGCAACAATATTCAATTAAAAATCGTTGTGTGTGGCGGGGAAAAACACATGAAGCAACTTGGAGCACCACTGGATATGAATTCAGAGTTCGCTTAGAAGAAACACAGTCATCTAAATGGCGCGAATCTAGAGCACCGCTTGGTGAATTCTAGATTCGAAATCACGTTCTGATTTAGACACAAATATAGATATGAATATAAAGAACACATGAAAGCACATACGCAACCAGATACTACAATACATCAAACTGCCACCGTTAGAATCTTTTCATCAAAGCTTCAGGACTTTTGCATTAAGTTTCAATCGAATCAAAAGCTACATTCGATAGTCATTGTCTACACTATTTTTCCAACCAACCCCTTTTACATGAAAATTATCCCCATATATAGAAAATTAATGTCACCCTTGGATGCTAGGTTCGAACTACTCTCCCCTAGAATCATGGATCCAACTTCTTTGAAAGAGAATAATAACTTCAATGGATTTACTAAAAATAGAAAACCCGACTTTGCCAAATCATAATCGTAACCGAAATATTGTTTATAATCATTTATCATGATCAAAATTTGACCATATGGTTGTGATAAGTCATCATGTGCATTTCTAGACACTCTATCACCCCTGCACAACAAGTATGCTATGCAACAGTAACCTACAGCAAAAATGTAGCAGATTGCACAGCGAACTGGGAAAATAGGCGTTAAAGATGACATCATATCTCACGAATAAAAAATTATTTTTCAAACCTGAGAGATTTTTTTTTAGGTACTCTCGTTATAAATAAAAACCTCTCTCAATTTCTTGAAATTAGTCGGAAGTTGGTCGTAATACATGTTGCCAAAACATGTCTCGGACAGGAAATCATGAAAACTGAAAAATAGGGCTCAACAATTCCTTCGAATCTCCCAAAATATGAAACATTTTTCAAATATGAGAGAGGTTTTTATTACTTGGTTTTTCCTCGACACAAACCTCTCAAGGATTTTCAAAATTCCTCTCAATTTGGTTAGAAAGCGATCTTTAAGTTGACTACTAAACCAGTTATTTGTGCAACGTGCCCTGTAGCCTATGCACAGGAAAATCCAATGTGCGACAACATCCTCTACGCGATAGAATACTATGCGTGACAACCCCCTCTGTGTGAAATCATCCTATGCGCGACAAAATCCTCTGCAAGATATCTTCCTTTGCGTGACAACATCCTTTGCGCGATAACATCCTTTGCACGATAGCATCTTCTATGCGACAACATCCTCTACGCGACAACATTCTCTACGTGACAACATCCTCTGCGCAACATCGTCTTTTTTGCGATAGCATCCTTTGAGTGACAACATCCTCTGCACGACAACATTCTCTGCACGACAACATCATCTGTGCAACAACATCCTTTGTGCGACAACATCCTCTGCGCGATACCATCCTCTGCGCGACAACATCTTATGTGCGATAGCATCCTCTGCACGACAGTGTCCTTTGCGTAACATCATTCTTTGTGCGACAGCATCCTCTACGTGACATGTAGCAAATTTTGCAGCATGCAGTTGTAAATGGAAATGGAAATAATAAATGATAAATCTTCCCTTTGAAACTGACCCTTGGATATGTTAGATAATGTCGGGCATAAAAACAATATTGGTGCTAACATGAATGACTTTGAAAACTATTGACAAACCTCTACTCTTAGCTATGAAAATCATGGTGCTAACAGTTGGCTCCAATGGGGATGCTATCCTCCCTATAAGGTAGCAAAGAACAATAGACCAGGTGCCTTATCCATTAGGTTGTTCCCAAACTCTGCTCTGACCTGTCACCTGTATCTGCTGAGAACCCAAAATTGTATATGCTCCAAACTGAAATCTAGAAACTAAGCTGGAAATGAAAACTACATATTGCTGAAATAAATGCTCGTAGAACCAATCTTATTGATACTCCTACATACCCTACTCTACTAAGCACGAAGACCAAATCAAGTAATCTCATATTTCCAATGAAGTCAGTCAAGCAAATGGTTTCTTGAGTGCATCTTGCTTTCAGCTCTTCCAGTCATAAAGTCAAAACTAAAATATGACAAGTTATCCCACCATTTGAAACTGCCCTCGTGTTCAAACATTACATAGCTCATTTCGATTGAAGATTTCAGCAGAGCTGCAAAAGGATCTTTGAGCGCAGAAACAACTATCACTTCTTTATGACCAACAATGAGATCATATTTAAATGATTCTTTCTGACTGTTTACATTGTCCATGTCATAAAAAAAATAATGAACATCTTTATTTCAACATGAGGATTGTTTGTTGACTGGATATTCATTTTCTATTGGTAGGATGAAATTTGGACTACTAACCTTGTGTCTGAGATCATAATGCTTGTAACAGTGAGCCATGGCAGCCTCATACCCTCTTTTATACTATTTTGAACGAGTTAATAGTGATTCATCTATCTTTAATTCATATTGTTCTTGTTCTTGGTCAGAAAAATCTTCAAAATGAGATGAATCTTGGCATATCCATTGTGCTTCTTGTTCTATCTCAAGTTCCATAATAAGCTTCTGTAAACATTCTAACTTAACTTCTTGACTAAATATATGACAGAAATCGAAATAAGATAATAATGAAGAATGAATATCTCCAGACCAATAATCCTTAGGAGATATATCAATCCAAATTATGAAATTTTGAAGAGAAACAAGGTCTGCCACCAACCTTGTTATTTTGTTTGATGAAGTACTTGGATCAAAAGCTAAGCTTGCAATTCTGCAGCCAAGAAATTCTTCATAACTTGAGCTCTTTGAACAATTAAGTCACCATGAAAACTTTAGCTCTGGATTCTTATGCAAGTGGAATCACCTTCAAACTGATTTTATGATGTGTGGAGTCGCCAAAGAAGAAATACAGCCAATATGTGCCTAAGTTTTTGCTGCTCTCAAACCTTAGAACTAAAACAATTTCGTTCTTCCCGAGGAAAATAATAGCAATCGTCCCCGACAACGAGGCCAGAATGTTAGTGCTCTGTAAACTTCATTCGACTGAGAAAATGAATGACAGAGGCAACCTACAAACCAACTTTGAGGCTCAAAACTAGCCTTTCAGACTTGGAGAGGGCTCTCTCTAGAGAATTTGTCTATGTACAGGATATGGCTTTAAACTATCGGCTAGATTTAACACCTTTAAAAAATATTTTTTGGTTCTATTGGAGAAAGAAAGCAAGACCTTGGGCTATGGAGTCAATTTAAGAAAATGATAGAAACAAATGACGTAGTGACTGAAATTGAGAGGATAAAGGCTAAATGAGAAAAAATCTTTAGTTAAAAATCATTGTGTGTGGCGGGGAAAAGTACATGAAGAAACTCGGATCACCGTTGGGGATGAATTCGGAGTTCGCTTAGAAGAAACACAGCCGCCTAAATGGCACGAATCTAGATCATCACGCGGTGAATTATATATTTAAAATCACGTTTTGATTTAGACACAAATACATATTTCTAGCTTTGTCCACAAACCGACTGTTGTCTTCTCCACAACAATGTTGAACATAACATCATCGACCAAACACACGTGTATGGCACTCAGTTCTCTCGCATCAATATCATCCCAGTCTTCATCTGTTATGGTCACAGGTTGCTTTGCTTTTCCCCAAAGCGCCTTCACCACGCCTTGTTGCACGAGTAGATCGTGCATCTTAACCTTCCAGATCTCGAAATTGTTCTTGCCATTGAACTTCTCGATTTTGAATTTAGCTCTATGAGTTTTCACCATTAGAAGAAAGAAAAATTCCAAAAAACCACTGCTTATAAAACCAAGCCTTTATGTGGAGGAATGATCTTACTCAATGTTGAACAATAATTTTAAAAGGTTTAATCCAAAAAACATTTTAATAATATATAAAAAAGGCCACCTCAAATACATTTCATAAAGCATCCACCCATGAGATAAAACTATTCTTTATAAATATATTCACCTCACCTTCTATTAAAACATCCTCCACTCTTATATATATATGCCATTCACCTTCCTTAATATATATAACATTCGCACCCTTTATATGTAGATTTTTAATAACTAAAATCAGCAAACTGAATTTTTGTCAAACACTTAGCAACCTAGAGATAACTGTCTTCATAAACTTCATAAATGAAAAAACCCACATTCAGAGATTTCCATAAGTAGAAATACACATTGCTAGGAAAAATATGCAGTGGAAAAACACAGTGGACAACAACCCAATAACACTCAGAAATTTAGGCAAATGCCAGGGAAAACCCCAATGTGGGGAAACCCAACGAGAGAGAGAGAGATCTTATTATTATGCTTCAGGAAAGTACAAAACAACAAAAAAACCACATTTCCATCCAAGGAAAATACCTCACAGCAACAAATCTGTCCCACAAAAATCTGCCTTGTTTTCCATGCCAAACCCGTATTGTTGTACGACCACATCCGCACCTCATTTTCCATGCCCACAGTCAGTTGTACGGATTGTTCCGTACGACCCAAAAATAGTGAACATAAAACTGAAATCCGCCTCGAAATCCATGCCTGAAGCTGCCACAATTTCCGTGCCAAATCCGTACAACTGTACGGAATCGTATGAACTGTACTGATCTGTATAGTACGACCTCCCACAATAGGAAAAACATTTCGGCCCAAAACTCACATAAAACTTTTCTCGAGATTCATGCCCTCCTTCCTTGGAAAACATGCCCTCTTTGCTACTCACTTTGCTCTCTCAAGCATGCTCAAAAAATCTCTCTAACTCTCCTCCCGATGTCCTCTCAACATGTCTTACACACTACCCAATGCATTCTTTTATATTCTGAAAATGACATTTCCCCCCCCAAGTGTCTTTTCACCTTTACAACCCTAGATCCAAAGGCCAAGATTAGATCTTGTCTTTTTCAAGATCAAGGGTCATGATCCATTCCCTCCAAAATGAATCACTTGTAATATTAATGTGATTTCACTTTATTACATAAGTGCTTTATGAAAATAAAGTCACTTTAAAAATAGAAGGTACACTATATTAATAAAGTCACTTTAATAAAAGAACCACTTAAAACAACTTTATAAAAACTATTACAAAGTTAAGTTCTTGGTAGTGTAAACATTAAGGTAACATCCGCATACAAGACAAACCATGCGGAGTACCTCCCGAGCTAAAAACTAACATTATACATATGCCATTCGCCTTCCTTTATATATATGCCATTCACACCCTTTTAAAAATATTCACACCATTTAAAAAACTTCCAATTTTTAATTTGAAGATCGGTGCACCTACCTTTATATATATGCCAGTGTTGAAATGTGAATCTTGAAATTTCATAAGTCCACCAATAAAACATTGCTTCCCTTATGCAGCAACCCTAGCATTGAGTTGTAAACAACACCCCCTTCCAGCACTCCAGTCCATGCATTCCCTTCAAAGCGGATAGCCCAACACTGCTCCTCCTCAAGAAACATGATGGCGGATCTGACACTTCTCCACGCCCATGACCTCACAGATCTCCAACATCCCGCTCTGATACCACTTGTTGTATTTGTAAATGCGGAAACACAAATATCATAAGCCAAGCATAGTCACACATAATTAAAAGACACAGAGATTTACGTGGTTCACCCAAACATTGGGCTACGTCCACCAAGCAGAGGTATCAGTTGTCTTATTATTCAGATCATGGAGATTACAACAATTTCACTCATCTCATTCTCACACTCAACCTCTATGGACATACACAGATTTATATACATTTACACATGAAACTGATTATTAAATGCAACCACATCCATATTCTAACTTGGTTTTATTGGTTACAACCAACGTTGGATTATAGGATCTGAAATCCTAATCCTAGAGGAATTCATTGTCACCAATTTCCAACAATATCAACTTATAGTACATGGATATGACCACCTCTAGATCTAGGTTTCATTGACAACTCATCAATGGATAATAACAACACCTCATTAGTGAATAAGAATAACAACTCATAAAAATGTGATCTTAAACTTTGTGATTGTTTAAGAACTCATAGTCTAATAAAATTAAGGTAAATATAGTTATATGATTACTAATTAATGTTTTTAATTTAAAAATATAAATAGGTGCATATGTAAAATGTGTTCATTAATATCCCTGCAATTTTTTTTTTGTTTGTTAATGTGGCCGAACCTGTTGGCATCAGGATTAACCTGTGGCTTGACAAACCGTGACTCAGGGGCATCTAAGCCGTCAAAATCACCCGGGGATCGCACTCGGCCTGAGCCACACCAACCCTTAACATGGTTGGATTTTTTGTCCCCGCAAGTTTCGAACCGATGACTTTTCAACAAAGAGTGGCTTAACAACACACTCCGTCACCCACTGTCCTACACCTCGGGGACAATATCCCTGCAATATTATTCTTTCTTTTAAGTTTATATTTTGTTTGGATGTTATATTATTCTTCACTTAGCTAACTCTAGATTTAAGGTGAAAGCGATAAATTTAAATAATCATAGTAAACATTAACATTGGCTATCCTATATATATAATTAAATATTTTATACATATGTACATATTTAATATTGGCGAGAACAATCATTAAGGGAATGAAATCTAAAATTAATTTGCTAAATCGTTATATTTTATTTTTAAAATATATTGATATTTATTTGTAAAAACACATTGATATTTAAAAAAATAGAGGCTCGGTGCTTAACACCTCTCTCTTATCTTAAGATTATTTTATAATTAATGTACGATGATCTTTATTAAAATAAAAAAAAGAAACTATTCAGCCTTACTATTCAAAATAAAAACATTAATGAACTATAACTTGTGTTATGGAACCTTGAAAAAGAGGATTGTAAAATGATGGTTGTCACATGACGTTATAATATTATAAATATAAACACACATGATGTACATAAATATAATAATAATTTATCTTAAACCAATATAATAATAATTTATCTATTTTGGTAAAAATTAATAAGGAATTTATGATATATATTTGTTTGTGTATTAAAGGAGTTGGATTTATTGCGAGGGATTTTCTTGGATTTATGGATCACTTTGAAATAATGATAGAATATGTGGTTGCACTTAGAGAAATTATATCAAACTATTACATGATTCATTCACACATAAGTGGATCAAAGCCTACCTTAGTATCCTTCAATTAAAAATTCACAAGGTTAATTTAGTTGGTTGAACCGTCTTCTCAAAGAATGTTGCCGACATGTGGAATCCATAAGTCATTGGTTCAAATTTAATCAATTTCCTCGAGGTTACTAATCACTATTATGGCTGGAAATTGAGAAAACCTTTATTTATATATTCTAGGAGTGAGGGGATGGGAAGTTTTCCTTGGAATATATACATATATACTTCGCAATATCCCTCTCTTTGGATACTATAGGGATATGATCCCCCTCTATGAAAATTCCCCTCTCCCCCATAGTATTCAAAGAGGGGAATCTTGCAAAGTTTTCCTTGGAATATATATATATATATATATATATTCTAAGGAAAAATTTGTAGGATTCCCTATCTCATGGAATACTCGAATGGATGGTACTTCAATTGCGAACCACAATAGTCATTGGTTATCCTAAGGGACTCGTTCAAGTTTGAACTTGTGACTTATGGCCTCCCTATGTTGGAAAACATCATTTGGCCAGATGGTTAAACTAATTAAATTAACCCTGAGGATTTTTAAAATTGAATGACATGGGGGTGAGCTTTGATCCACTTATGTTTGCATGAGTCATGAGATCATTTAATATAATCTCTTTGTGTGTGTGTGTTTTTTTTTCCTCGGAAAAATTCAAAATTTCATTATATTATAATAAAATTACATACATAGATATATACAGGCCATTAGAAACAACCTTGTATATATTATCCAACATATTGTAGTTCTAAACTAATGATGCATACACTAGACATCATCACTTCTAGTATCTTTTCCAAATGTCCCATATTCAGTCCCAAAAAACAAGAAAGGTTGTCGACATTTAGCCCCCAAAATAGTGGGTGTATCCCACCAACCAACAATACTGTATCATAAACGATCCAATATTTACACATAAAGTTTTCCTTCACAAAATAAGATGTCAAGATGATCAAGTATCCTGTATATCATGAAAAGGTTTATGATAGAAGCCTCAGATTTCGATTGATGAATGCTCTTCAATATACCACAGTCCAATGCTAGYTGCGTGGCTTCTTTGGAAATCCCATCCGCCAACTGGTTCCGCTCCCTGTAAATATGTGAAAATGAAATGGAGTCAAATAAACCTTTTATATGAAATACATCCTCTGAAATCAGAAGAAACATGACAACTATGGACACGGTTTGCCTAGTTGATGATAATTAAGGAATCACCAAAAACTTGTAATGTTTGGCAGCCCTGCTCCATTGCAAATAATAATAATAGTTTTAAAGCCATTAATTATGAGTAGTTATTTGTGCCTGCCCCCAAGCTAGCTTTGAAAGAGTAGTAATATGAATTTGTGATATAGAGACAACCACCCCCGCCACACATGAGTTGATCTGTTGAAGAAACACCATCAAAATATCGCCACAATTTGTTATTGTCATAGATATCCTCCCTGATAGAACACGGTTGTGAAAAAACCCCTCCACCCGGGCTGTGTAAGGAAACCAAGATCCCAATACTGTTGACATCGACCATCTCCACTGATATGAACTCATCATGAAAGATAACCCTGTTCCGATTAATCCATATCCCTAGGCCATAATTATAGGGAAGGCCCCATTCTCATTGTTCCCCCTCTCACATAACCACGACTGAAGAGCCAATTCAAAAGTGTTTCCTTGCTAGCACCTGAGAGTGGGCTTCGAATTCCTGGAAAAATCCCAAACATCCTTGACATAGGAACATTGTAAAAAAAGATGCTCCATTGTTTCTGTATGTATTTTGCAGAGAGCGCATCGTCCTGGGCCAAAGAAAAATCATTTTTGTAAATTATCCCAAGTAGGTAATTTACTATCCAGGATTGACTAGACTAGAGGCTTCCCTTTTGAAGGACAATGTGGTTTCTAGATCTTCTTCCACCACCGAAGTGTTTCTCTCTGATGAAAGTCCACAGTTAATTTAATGTAGCTCGCACGAGGGGTATATTCGCCATCCCAAAGAAATTCATCTTCCATATCAACCAGACAAATAGAGGCATCCCTGAGAGCCTGTAAATATCTGTCCCAATGGATGAGGTCCTCCTCAGGGAGACCTAGTCTGCACCCCGATAACCAACCTTGATTCCAAATGTTAGTTTGTATGGGGTCCCTGATCTATGCTAGATTGTGGAAACCACCCCGTGCCAATCTAATATGTGTCCCTGTAGGTAATAGATGCCCAAACTAGCTACTAGGCCACAGATCCATACCAAGATGAACCAACCCTCCAGAATAGGATGTTCAAAATTAGATCAAAATCCTTAATCACAACTTTCCAGATAATAGAAATACCTGATGAAATTTTGTGTGTATCTTGTATCCATTCTATTGTAGTGAGAGGTGCAATGTATTTATGATATACTACTCTAGTCCAGAGGCTAGTAGTTTTTATCAAACGCCATGAGGACTTCGTTGCAAGAGCTTTTGAAAATAGAAATAGAAATATGTTCTGTTAGCACCGTGATTTTCATAGCTAAGGCTAGAGGTTTGTCAAAAGTTTGCAAAGTCATGCCTGTTAGCACCGATATTTTTTTTATGCCTGGAATCATCTAACATCTCCAAGGGTCAGTTTCAAAGGGAATCTTTATCATTTATTATTTCCATTTCCATTTTCAACTGCGCATTGCAAAATTTGCTACACGTCGCGCAAAAGACGTTGTCGCGCAGAGGATGTTGTCGCACATAGGATGTTGTCGTGCAAAGGATATTGTCGCGCATAGGATTTTGTTGCGCAGAGGATGTTGTCACGTAGAGGATGTTGTTGTGTAGAGGACATTGTTGCGTAGAGGATGTTGTCGCGCAAAGGACGCTATCGCGTAGACGATGCTGTCGCGCAGAGGATGCTATCGCGCAGAGGATGTTGTCACGCAGAGGATGATATCGTGCAAAGGACGTTGTTGCACAGAGGATGTTTTTGCACAGAGGATGATTTCGCGCAAAGGATGCTATCACGCAAAGGATGCTATCACACAGAGGATGTTGTTGTGCAGAGGATGCTTTTCTACAAAGGATGATGTCGCGCAGAGGATGATGTCATGCATAAGATGCTATCGCGCAAAGGATGTTGTCGCATAGAGGATTTTTTCGTGCATAGGATGCTGTCGCATAGAGGGGGTTGTCGCACATAGGATGCTATCACGTAGAGGATGTTGTCGCACATAGGATTTTCCTATGCATAGGCTACATGGAGCGCTACACAAATGGCTTGTTTAGTAGTCAACTTCAAGATCACTTTCTGACCAAATGAAGAGGAATTTTGAAATTCCCCGAGAGGTTTTTGTCTAGGACAAACCAAATAATAAAAAACTCTCTCATATTTGAAAAATGTTTTATATCTTGGGAGATTCGAAGGAATCTTTGAGCCCTATGTTTCAGTTTTCATGATTTCCTGTCCAAGACATGTTTTTGAGACACATATTCCGGCCAACTATAGATGAATTTCAAGAAACCGAGAGAGGATTGTCTTTATAACAATCTTAAATACAAAAACCTCTCTCAGTTTTGAAAAATAGTTTTTTATTCGTGATATATGATGTCATATTTAACTCATATTTTCCCAGTTCGCTGCGCAATCCACTGCATTTTTGCTGTAGGTTAATGTTGCGTAGAAGACTTGTTGTGCACGTGTGACAAAGAGTCCATAAATGTGTTAGAAAAACAGGACCGTGAAGCAATAAAATAAAACAAATGCGGAAAAAAAAACACAGAAGATACACAATACAAGAGAGACACAGATTTACGTGGTTCACCCAGTGTGGGCTACGTCCACCAGAGAAATTTCCAGGTCCTTCCTTTATTATTATCCAGCAAATGAAGGGATACAACCTACAACAAAACCCGTTGTAACTTCCTCTTNAATATGGATATACAACCTTCACTTGCCAACTGCCCTGTTGAAATTAGATTTTTCCTTAAATATGGAACATGTCTTACCTCTTTCAACAACCATTGGTTTCCATTTCATTGCTTTATTTTTACCTTTCCCATTCCAACAATTTTGCATGGTGCATCATCACCCAATTGAACCTGTCCAAAATCACCTTGAACATAATTTAGAAAATGTTTCCTATGGGGTGTGGCATGAAATGAAGCTCCTGAATCTACTACCCAAGACTCAGAAATATTATCTATAGAAAGAATCAAAGCATCTTGTAACACATCACTTGTTACATTTGCTTCCTGATTTCTCTCATGATGTCCATCTCTTTGTTTCTTTGGAGCTCTGCAGTCTTTCTTCAGATGTCCTTTCTTCCCACAATTCCAACACTCTATCTTTCCAAGTATGGATTTGGATCTGCCCTTCCTAGAATTTCCGCGGTTCCCTGAGCCCTTTCCTCTATCCTTTTGTCTTCCCCTATTCTCCATGTTCAATGCATTACTTTATGTCTCACCTGTGCTTTTCCTTCGCATTTCCTCACTAAGGATAACACCAACAACATCATCAAATTTTAAAGTATTTGAACTAGAGACAGAGTTACTTACAGCCATGACCAAGCTGTTCCATCTTTCTGGCAATGAGCACAAGATTGGAAGAGCCCTGACCTCATCATCAAAGTCCACTTTTACAGAACTTAGTTGATTAGTAACTGTATTAAATTCATTTAAATGATTTTCAACAGATCCACCTTCCGACATATTCATATTAAATAATCTATTCATTAGAAATACCTTATTGGAAACTGAGGGTTTTTCATACAATTTGGCCAATGCGTCCATCAAACCCTTCATTGTCTTTTCTTTGGAATATTGAAAGCCACCGACGCTGCCAGACTTAGCTGTATCATTCCTAGAGCCTTTATGTCAAGAATATCCCATTCTTCATCCTTCATGGCCGTCGTCTTCTTTGCTACTCCACCCAATGGTAGGAATAGATCCTTCTGATATAAATAATCTTCCATCTGCATCTTCCATAACTGGTAGTTTTGGCCATTAAATTTCTTGACCCTAAACTTTCCATCTTCCGACATTGCTCCCACTCAAACCAAGAACCCTCTTTTCCTATGAGTTACCTTTCACTCTGATACCAGTTGTTAGAAAAAAAGAACCGTGGAGCAATAAAATAAAACAAATGCGGAAAACAAAACACAGAAGATACACAATACAAGAGAGACACAGATTTACGTGGTTCACCCAGTGTGGGCTACGTCCACCAGAGAAATTGCCAGGTCCTTCCTTTATTATTAGTCAGCAAATGAAGGGATACAACCTACAACAAAACCCGTTGTAAATTCCTCTTCTTTCTCTCACAGTCTCCTCTCTCAGAATACAATATTCGCAATCAACCATAGCCGCAATACATTTCCCTCATAAAAGAGGGTTTCCTTCTAGGGCAAAAAACCCTAACATAATCTCTACCGTTAGATCTGTGACCTTATAATGAACGGTCCAGATTTACAATGAAATTACAATATACATTTACAAGGCAATTTTTCCTTCGGGGGCTTCGCCC
>SNQJ01S0037293.1:125961-136845 GCA_010110895.2 Picea sitchensis
CCCCAGACCCCCTAGCCGGGGGGATAGCCCCCCTGGACCCTGCAGAGGGGGTAGCCCCCCTCTGCACTCCCCTGCGTGGAAGAGTGTACATACTTCTGGGGTGTAAATACTTCATGGGGTATAAACACGACTGAAAGTAAAAGACCTATGAATTAGGAAGATAATCAGGCTCCACAACCAACAAAATGCACATGATGAATTATCAAAACCATATGGTCAAATTTTGATCATGATCAATGATTGTAAACAATATTTCGGTTATGATTATGATTTGGCAAAGTCGGGTTTTCTATTTTTAGTAAATCTGTTGAAGTTATTGTTCTCTTTCAAATAAGTCAGATCCATGATTCTAGTGGAGAGTAGTTCGACCCTAGCAACCAAGGGTGACATTATTTTTCTATATATGGGGATCATTTTCATGTAAAAGGGGTTGGTTGGCAAAACAATGTAGACAATGACTATCGAATGTATCTTTTGATCTGATTGAAACTTAATGAAAAAGTCCTGAAGCTTTGATGAAAATATTCTTGGTGGAAATTTGATGTATTGTATTATCTCTTTGCGTATGTGCTTACTCGTGTTATTGATAATCATATATATGATGAAATCCTTGACGAACAGGATCTTCCTGAAAAGGAAATTGTACAGTTTTCACATGAAGGAAGGTATGAAAATAGATGATCATTTAAATACTTTTAATACCCTCTTAGTTCAGTTGACTAGCATGGGAGTAAAATTTGATTTTGAAGACAAGGAAATTACATTATTGTGTTCTTTGCCCACATCAAGGGATCACTTTGTTACCTCTATTAGTTTCAGCACAACAGAAATTATTGAGTTTGATGTTGTTGTTGGAGAACTTCTGTCTGAGGAAACAAGGAAGAAAACCAATTTAGAAACCTCTACATCTAAGGCGATGATGGTCAGAGGGAGACCTAAAGAAAGAGGACAGGCTCAGAGGGATTTCTCTCGGTCAAAGTCAAAGGGAAAAAAGAGCAAGATTAAGTGTTGGTTTTGTGGCAAATCGGGACACCTAAAGAAGGACAGTTGGAAGCGACAACAAGCCTCCAAAGAAGACCCTCCAAAAGAAATAAAGGAAGTGAATGCAACTGAAACAGGTTCAGCAACAGGTTTAGGTATGACTGATGAAGTTTTATCAATTAGTATTGGTTCATGTCATGATCAACAGTGGTTATTAGATTCCGATGCTGCAAATCACATGTGTCTTCATAGACACTGGTTTGTTACTTACCAGTCTATAGATGATGGAATAGTTTACATGGGAAATGATATCTCATGAAAAGTTGTGGGAATTGGTAGCATTTGAATTAAGATGTTTGATGGAACTGTTAAAATACTAATTGATGTGAGACATGTACCTAATCTTAGGAAGAACCTAATTTCTTTGGGAGTATTAGACACTAGAGGATATAAGAGTATTGTTCAAGGTGGAGTTATGAAGGTATACAAAGGAATCCTACTGCTTATGAAAGCAAAGAAGGTTGGTAATTTGTTTCTGTTAGAAGGAAGAACTGAGTCAGATCATGGGACAACAATATCTGAGAACGATAGTGATTTTGTTTGACTGTGGCATCAATGGTTGGGCCATATGAGTGAACAAGGATTGAAGGTATTATCTGATCACAAGTTACTTCCTAGTCTAAAGTCTATGAAGTTATATTTCCGCAAGCACTGTATCTATGGGAAACAAAATAGGCAGAAATTTAAAACTGAAAGACACACGAGTGAAGGAATCCTTGACTATATCCATTCTGATGTTTGGGGACCATCCCCTACTATTTCATATGGAGGATCATCATATTTTGTAACTTTTATAGATGATTTCTCTAGAAATGTTTGGGTATATATGTTGAAAGGAAAGGATGATGTATTTATTGTTTTCAAGCAGTTTAGAGCTTTAGTGGAAAAGAGAACTGGTAGATCCATTAAATGTTTAAGAACTAATAATGGTGGTGAATTTACGTCAATGTAATTTGAGAACTATTGCAAGGAGTTTGGGATTGATAGGCATAAAAACACTACCTATACTCCTCATCAAAATGGAGTTGTTGAACGCATGAACATGACTCTTCTAGAGAGAGCAAGGAGTATGGGATTGATAGGCATAAAAACACTACCTATACTCCTCATCAAAATGGAGTTGTTGAACGCATGAACATGACTCTTCTAGAGAGAGCAAGGAGTATGTTTAGTAACACCAACTTGCAATAGGAACTGTGGGAAAAAGCAGTAACTACAGCTTGTTATATGGTGAATCGATCACCATCAACAACAATAGAGTGCAAAATTCCAGAAGAGGTATGGACAGGTCATCCTTGTAATTATTCTAATCTTAAAGTTTTTGGTTATGAAGCCTGTGCTCTAATTCTGAAACATCAACGTTCTAAATTAGATCCAAAATAAAAAAAGGCTTATCTTTGTTGGATATGGTGATGGTATTAAGGGGTACAAGTTGTGGGATCCTACTACCCACAAGATCACCATTAAATGAGATGTAATATTTGATGAATCATGTCTCATCAAATCAAATGTAGATGTTCAAATGAAACAGGAAGAAGTACCTAAGTATCAACAGATTCAGTTTGAAACCAGTTCAAATACAAATGAAAGTGAACATGAACAAGTTTTTGAATATGTTCATGAATATTTTCCTATAGAAGATGACATGGTTGATGATAACAATCAACAAAATGTGGATGAGCCACAAACTTCCTTAAGGAGGACTACGCGGGTCAAAGTTCCTCCAAGAAGGTATGATGATTTTGTTTCGTCAGTTTCTTTAAGTACTAATGATGATGAACCTTCGTGCTATCAGGAAGATGTGAAGGGTTTTAATAGTGATAAATGGAAAGAAGCAATGAAGGATGAAATGAAGGCATTAGAGAGGAATGTGACATGGGACCCAGTAGAACTTCCAAGAGAGAGAAAAATTGTAGGTTCCAAGTGGGTCTACAAGCTGAAGAAGGGTGTTGATGATAAGGTGGAAAGGTACAAAGCAAGGCTGGTTGCGAAAGGATATTCTCAGAAAGAAGGTATTGACATTCATGATATTTTTTCACCAGTTGTTAACTCTGTTTCAATTCAAATTGTGTTAGCATTATTTTCATTACTTGATTTGGAGTTGGAACAACTAGATGTTAAAACTGTCTTCTTACATGGAGATTAGGAAGAGGAAATTTACATGGAACAACCTAAAGGGTTCGTTCAGAATCGCAGCAAGAAATTTGTTTGCAGGCTCAAGAAATCATTGTATGGTCTGAGGCAGCCGCCCAGACAATGGTACAAGAAATTTGACTCTTTCATGGTGAGCCAGAATTATACAAGGAGTGAGCATGATCATTGTGTCTACTTTAAATTGAATAATGGCATATTCATCATCTTAGTATTGTATTTTGACGATATGATTTTATCAAGCAAAATCATAACTGAGATCAACAGGTTAAAGGCTCAGATGGCTAGGACATTCGATATGAAAGATCTAGGAGCAGCAAGGCAGATTTTGGGCATTGAGATATTGAGAGACGGGAGGAATGGTAAGCTTTGGTTGTCACAACAGAAGTATGTTGATAAGATACTTTTGAGGTTTGGTATGAATGATGTGAAACCAGTTCCAGTCCCTTTGGCTTCCCATTTTAAGCTTTCTTCAAGTTTATGTCCTAGTACAAAAGAAGAAAAGGAATATATGTCTCGAATACCATATGCTAATGCAGTAGGAAGTATAATGTATGTGATGGTTAGTACAAGGCCAGACATTTCACATGCAGTTGGGGTTGTCAACAGGTATATGGAAAATCCAGGTAAAGAGCACTGGGTAGTAGTGAAATGGGTGCTTCGGTATTTGAGAAGCACAAGTGATTACTGTATCACTTATAACAGTGGTTGTGAATTAGTCTGTGGATATGTTGATTCTGATTTTGCAGGTGATTTGGAAAAGAGAAAGTCGACTTCAGGGTATGTCTTTACTCTTACAGGTGGAGCTATTAGTTGGATGTCAAAGCTACAGAACATTGTTGATTTATCCACTACAAAAACAGAATAAGTAGTTGCTTCACATGCTTGCAAAGAGGCAGTTTGGTTGAAAGGTTTGTTTGGTGAGTTTGGAAGGATGCAATACAAAGCAAAGTTACTTTGTGATATTCAAAGTGTTATTCACTTGGCTAAGAATCCATCCTACCACAGTAAGACAAAACATATACCTATCAAGTACCATTTTGTAAGACGGGGCATCGATGAAGGTGTCATCTCTCTTGAGAAATTACATACAAAAGAGAATTGCGCAGACATGTTCACAAAACCAGTACTTTTAGACAAGCTACGATGGTGCTTGGATTCTCTTGGATTGCAGAAAAGGTGATGAACAAAAGGAAGGAGAAAGGTATCAAGTTAATTGTTGTCAAGGTGGAGATTGTTGGAAACTGGTGACAACAAAATCCTCCAGGATTAGGATTTCAGATCCTATAATCTAGCATTGGTTGTAACCAATAAGACCAAGTTAGAATATGGATGAGATTGCATTTAATAATCATTTTTCTGTGTAAATGTATATGAATCTGTGTATGCCCGTAGAGGCCGAGTGTGAGAATGTAGATGAGTGAAACTGTTGTAATCTCCATGATCTGAATAATAATACAATTGATACCTCTTCTTGGTGGGCGTAGCCCAATGTTTGGGTGAACCACGTAAATCTCTGTGTCTTTTAATTCTGTGTGACTATGCTTGGATTACGATATTTGTGTTTCTTCATTTACAAATACAACAGATATCACAAAATGAAAACATGTCTAGAATATGGATTAATCCTTTTCTGCCAAGTTCTTGTCTATCTTATTCTATTTCTTAACATGGTATCAAAGCTCATTAAGTCTTAAGTGCCTCATAACTCCATGGTAGTGATCCATGAGCTATTCTCCACATGATAGATAACTCCATGTTAGTGATCCATGAGATATTCTCAACATGGTAGATCTACATACAAAGGTCAAGCAAATGGTAAAAAGAAGCATTGTGTTGAGCGACTTGGCTCTATGATACACTTCTACACCTTTTCTTGATTATGTGACCAGATCTAGAATGAAAGGAGAAAATTGCAGATCTAATTCTCTTCATCATTCCTCGTGTTCATCAAAAATTTAAAAATGATGTCTGAATTTCAGATACCATTAGTGATATACTCTTCGTTGCTCATGCATTAGATCAATTAATAAGATTTAACCACAGTTTCTGGAAATTGTTGATGTTAAAACCCTTGTACATTGGGCGGCGTCACCTACAACCATTCACCCCGTTCAAACAATCAATTGATATTATTGGAGGAGCTATCAACAATATGCATCATAAACTAGTATTATTGCCCATGCATTACATTGCTTGGTGGATTGAATTGTTCACTAAAGCGCACAAGAAAATCAAATCGGTGTGTTCAAGTTCTTAACATTTCTTTCTATCAAGTGATTTCGTGGTATTGATGACATCATATAGGTGAAGGATTGAGATCAACAAATTCATTTTCATGAGCATGGAAATAGGTTTCTTGATCCCTCCTTGGACTTCGAAGATGGCCACCTTAAATCCAAATGCCCTAGGTTTTGATCTACAATCAATGCACTCAAAGGTTCCTTCATTCTACAATTGAAAATGTACTATATGGGAAAGGCGAGTGGAAATTTGAGAGATACGAGCTCTAGTCCTATTATCCATGATGTGAAATTATTGCCTAGTTAATTCTTCTACTTCTACATGAGATTTATATTGATTAGATATATTGGGGATAATTTAACCAACATAGATCCATCTTAAATCCAAATCTATCAAGCATCGAGAGGGATCCAATTTATTAAGGTGTAATTGTTTTTTATTATTTCATTCTGCAGTAAGAAGCATATTCTCGACCTCTATTTTCTTTCATTTGGTACCAGACCCTCATTACCTTGGATCTTAGGTGTTAGGGAAAAAATTGTGTTTTAGTCTAACCCTGGTTTGAGTGGGAACTTACGTAGAAGGAATCTTATTGTCAAAAAATGGCATCACATCAAGACTACAAATAAAAAGATTTAACGGCACTAACTTTGAGTTCTAGAAACTCAAGATGGAGGACTTGCTCATAGGTTGAGATCTATGAGTTGCACTATGTTTTTCATAGTAGATGATTGTATTAATAAAAAAATCATCTACTATGAAAAATAGGCATTGATATTGCAGCTTATAGATCTTGATCTATGAGAAAGTCCTCCATCTTGAGCTTCCACAACTCAAAGTTAGTGCCATTACATCTTTCCATTTCTAGTCTTGACATGCTACTATTTTCCACCAACAAGATTTCCTTCTATGCAAGTTCCCACTCAAAGCAAGATTAACCAAACAAAACCTTGCTCCTAACACCTAGGATCCAAGTTAAGGAAGTTTTGATACCAAATGAAAGGAAGTAGAGGTGCATAATAGACTTCCTACTCTAATGAATGAAAGAAAAATGTGCAGAAAATATAAACAAATAATTGTGAAAAACAGATAAAACAAAGAAAATTTCGACAACATAATGGTACATTTCATAAACTTATACGATACCTCCAACCCAAACACTCAATATATAAATATAATAAAACTACAAACCATGTATGATTTCTAAAACCACATGCAAGAAATCACTAGCTATTTTAGGCATTCATATCCACTTTGATATTATATGAATCTCCATGCAAGGTCACCTATCAATGTAACTACCAAAAATGTATGCATGTGCCCTTCGCATGTGCCCAATTCGTACATAATATTATTGATACATAATTAATATTCAAAATTACAATAACATTCATAACAATTCATAATAACGATAACCATGAGGTTTATGGATTAGCAGAGATATAAAATTAAAATCGCAATATCAATATGACGCATTAATATTCAAAATAGTAATGACAGTCAGAAAAATGATACCAAACCATTTTGGAGAAATTAGTGTTGCAATAAGTTGTTCTTGAACTAATAGGTATGTTGCCCATTCTGAATTCAAATCTAAATCTCGGTCGTGGAATGTGCCAAAAGCCATGATTGACTTCAAGTTTGCATTATCATTAAGTTTATAATTCTGTTATTGACATATAATGCAGACTTAACTATTATAACTGCATACTAATTAACATTATTGCACATTGTGCCATCTCCATGTCTTCCAGCGCACTTAATGTCACAATATTGAAATATGTCTGGTATTAATCGTATTCAACCTAAAGATTCATGAGAATGCAAAATATGCATTACCTGGGTACCAAGTATGTAATGGAAGCATCAGCGTTAGATAGAGGAGCGTGAAATGAAGCAGATGATGCAGAAGCAGATGTGTGTGACTTGTTGTTTGGGGAAGTATTCACAAAAGCAGGCTTTGTGGGATCAGGTAATGTCACAGAATGAGATGAAAGCATCAAAGTGATTACAGACATTGATGGACGATGCGATGAATCTGCTTGTGTACACAAAAGACCGACATGAATGCATCTCAAAGCTTGCTCCTCAGTGCAAGTTTCAATTATTGTTGGATCAATCATATGCACAATATTTCCTTGTTCGTATAATCTCCACGTTTGCATAATCACAACAGATCATCATTTTGATATTTAATATTCTACCTCAGATCCGCCTTAATTTTAGCTTATGTTGATAAGAGTACGGAAGTCCATATATCTAAGAAATTCATATCAAAATAGCTCAGCAGTGAAAGTTCTAAACTCATACTCTGAATGGTTTATAGGTGAAGTAAATAATATCACAGTCGCAAACTCATGTTGGTGAAAGAAGAAAGGTTTTGGCTAGTAAAATTCTCAAAGCAGTAAAAAACGCCAGCTAGAAATTGAGAATATGAAAGGGTTGGAATTAAGTTTGCTAATCATTTGAAAGTGGCAATTCGATTGTTACACAGTAATTTTTTAATCATATTAAGTAAATGTTAAAAAGTAAGCAGGTTAAGTGACCACCAATAAAGTTATGAACATGAGATTTCATTCATTGATTTGGAAGGACGACCAAGAATACGATGCCCTAAAAAATGCAAGAAAGTTATGAACATGAGATTTCATTCATTGAGATGACTCCCTCAAAAATGCAAGAAAGTTATGAACATGAGATTTCATTCATTGAGATGACGCCCTCAAAAATGCAAGAAAGTTATGAACATGAGATTTCATTCATTGATTTGGAAGTACGAACAAGCATATGCCAGAATCTTTAATTGATAACCATACTATTGAAATTTATGGTTAAAAGATGATTAAATGTGCTCATTTCTAATAGGTATAAACCTTTTGGCCTAAACATGATCTAGATAGTGTAGATATGCTCAGTTGAAAATAAAATATAATAGTATCAAAATATCTCACCCATCCTAAAAGCATCTGCATTTCAAGCGACTGATTATAATGAGTGTTCTTTCTTCCTGAAATAAGTTCCAGGAGAAGAACGCCGAAGCTATAGGCGTCAGATTTTACAGATAGTTGTCCCTGCATAGCATACTCTGGTGCCATATACCCATTGCATATCCAAATTACAATGTCGAAGATTATATAGTAAGGGAAACTTTAGGAATTGAGTAATGAAGAAATAAAAGCTATTTGCAAAGAAAATTAAAATTTTACAATACTGTCAATCCTCTTGGAATCAACAACATAGAAGTAAAACATATGCATCCCTATTTGTTCATAGCTTTTGACAGTGTGTGAGAGTGATGATTGTTTTGAGATCTTACTAAGTTCCAGCAACTCTTGTGTTGACGTGACTCTCATCTTCAGGAAAGAGCCTTGCCAAGCTGAAATCTACTATCTTAGGATTCAGATTTTCGTCCAACAAAATATTGCTTGCTTTAATATCCCGATGAACAATCCGTAGTTGAGAATCCTCGTGCAGATAGAGAAGCCCACGGGCTACTCCCACTATGATGTTGTAGTGTTTTTGCCAATCAAGTTGGTTGCGTTTGTTTGGATCTGTACCCATGGATGTAGTACATTAACTAATTATCATGACCGAGCTAAATATATCGAAACATTGATACCTTTTTCACCATACAAAATAAAATGGAAGTAACTCACCAAATAGGATTTGATCGAGGCTCTTATTCGGTAAGTACTCATAAACAAGCAATCTTTCCGATCCCTCTGCGCAACAGCCTAGTAGGTTCACAAGATTTCGATGTTGAATTTTGGCCACAAGTTGAACTTCATTTAGAAATTATTTCTTTCCTTGCAGAGATTTTAAGGACAGCTTCTTCACAGCTATTTTCTTTCCATCTTCAGTAGTTCCGTGAGAGATTAAGACAAAAATATGTATGTCAATATATTGCCAAGGGGTGCGGTGAGAGCAACCCGCGGAGTACTATAATTTAAGATTCTATAAACTAGTAGAAGCTTTCTTAGTCATTATTACCTTTTATACAGCGCCAAATCCACCTTCTCCAAGCTTATTATTATCATGAAAAATTTCCGTAGCAGCTATCAATGCTTCCATGGTAAACACAAATTGCCGATCCTGATTGATTAGTGTTTCTTCCTGGACTTGCCCATGACCTATACAACGAAAACTTTAACAATAGTCTAAACCAGATATTAAAATCTTATCTATAGGTTAACAATAACCAATTTACTAAATGCTGTCGCAGATAATATATACACTGTCAAATATATTTCTAGATATATATCAAAATAATGAAACTATATATATACCAACTGCTACAGCATTGAATACTCCACAAAATGATTATTATCACTAACATTATCTATGGAAACGTATCTACAAGGTAGTTTCAGTCTTAGAAAAAAAAAATGCCAAAATATTGCCAATCTTCACAGCATTAATACAGAACTATGCAACCAGCTGTCTGCTTAAAAACAAAAATGGTCAGATTTGATTACTCTGATTCCAACGAAGGCTAAGCGATTTGGTCCACGCTTAGCTACTCGAAAGTCGAGAGCTTAATATGATATTAGTTTTAAGGTTAAAATAGAGTGCCACGTGTGGCTTCATTGTAATGTTGGTGTGTAGAGTGGATATATATATATTATTTAATCACAATTTTAAAAAATTATTATATTAGAATTGAAAGTTTGGATGACATTGATTCGTGCCTTTGTTGTTAACTAATTCAATAATCGATTCAACGGAGCAAGTGTATTGAAAATTAATTAATGTAATTTAATGTTTATATATTCATTACTTAATAAATATACTATTATATTATTTTAGAAAGATGTGTATTTTTTTAATCTTTTTATTCGTAAGTGTTTTTTATACTATTATTTGTTAATTAACTTGATGATAGATGCGAACTACCCTGTCTACTTTTTAAAATATATATATATGGGTAAAGATTTAGAGAGTTTTTTTTCTTAAATGGAGTGTTTTTTTAGTATATGGGTAAGAGTGTTTTTTTAGTATATGGGTAAAAATTGAAATATCTAAAAACATTATAATAAATAATTTTATGATTGAAAAAAAAGTCTATCTTTAATGATTTTTTTTTTTTTAAATAAAATAAATTTAAAAATATTTTATAATAAACAATTTTGTGATTAAAAACAATATATCATATTCTATATTTTTTTTATGATTATAATAAATAATTTCAAAATTAAATGTAACATGTCAAGTGATCCTATTTTTGTTTGAAATGTTTAAGATATTTAATGTATAAGTTGATTAACATGAAGGAAGAGAGGCGTTAAAGAGAGCGTGGATTAAAGAGGTAACTTCCTAACTTACTTATTAAAGAAAAGTAGAAGAGGATACCCTTTAGAATATCAACAACATTAATTTATAACTAATTTTAAAAACAATTATGATGTTACAATGAATAAATTACAAAAGTAAGTTTAATATGAAGTGGTC